>JAQISU010000311.1:600000-782500 GCA_029339505.1 Unio delphinus | reverse complement strand
GACCTTGTCCAAACTCACGTTCATTTTCTACATGACGTGAATCATTGATTTTGTAACTGTAAATAACATGTGTATTTAAATCTGAATCGAGAACACTGGAAATTCCCGAGGAAATGATGGGTCTACCTGCTTTTTGGCACATTTTATATTGGATTGTAGTATACGACCTTCTAATTATAACTGAGATTTTATCTTGAAAACATATGCAACCTCACAGAATGAAATTTTCATTAGGTAATAGGTTTTTTAAAATGAAAATTCCAATGGTGATCTAAGGTCAAGTAGATGACTACATAATCTTGTTTATCTACAAATTATTTAATCATGCTACAAATGTAAGCAGAATCTGTAGTATTATTGTTGTTACTTTATTAGAATTATTTAACTGAAGTTTTTTTCTCCTGAAATACAAAATGCTCAAAACTAACATTTTTCGAAATAGATACTTGGGTTATGTAGTGAAATTCAAATAAGGATTGTATTATTATGATTCAAAAAAAGACTGTTGGCACATCACCACGACACAGGCCATCACAAACTCATCAACACACCCAGCGTTTATTTTGGAATACCACTAAAGTTTATTCATTATGACTTGTGATACAAACTCTAGGATTGTTTGGGATTTAATTCACAATACCGTATATTCTTGTTAAAGTTTTAACATTTTTATTTTTGGTAAACAAAATATTTGTTTGATTATACAAAACTTATTGGTTTTCGCTCTTTAATTCTACTTTGTTTAATTATACAAAACGTGTTGGTTTTCGCTCTTTAATGCTACTTTGTTTAAGACCATAGAGCCGTAACAATGTTAATTAATAATTTCTCTCGAACTATATGATAGATTGATCTGAAGCAGGAATTAATTATTTGTCAAATGCCTATTTATATACGTTTTCACTTGACCTACTACGTAAAAGAATGTGAAGAGTTCAAATTTTAAATTCTAGTCCAACTGTAAGAAAATCTGGCATTGAAATCTTGCTACGTAAAAATTGTTAAACTTACAATCACGGGAAAAGTTAGCTATGTAAATATTCTGTTATAACTGTCAATCATGAACAAAAAATCACACAATATAAATTAAATATAGATAATATCAGCTCTAACACATGATAGTGATTGTCGACACCATGAAGATGTTATCGCACTTAAGAGCCTTTAAACGTTATGTGATATCCGCGACTATTATGTAATAAAGAAAATCTTGTATGGCTTTCTGAACAGTTTAGCACTATTAGTTTGACTGCGCACTATTTCATCACCCATGGTTTAGAACGTAAGGGCATGATTCGAATTTAAAGATGGCTGGTATTCAGTTAAAACGTTTTACTTTTATAACTCAAGCGTTTTTAATGATCCAGAATCCATTTTGATTGGAACAAATTGGGCCACACTGTAAAGGTCTATTTTAAAAGCGTAATTAATTATACATGCGTTTTGTATTGGCACGGGCAGTGAACCACACAAAATGTGTCGTCGGGCCTTAAGTTGTGCACCCCTGAACTGCGACATATTTCTGATGACAGGAAGTGGATATCTTGGCGGAAACAATGAGATAACGTAAAGCAATGTTCAAACATGAATAGCTTTGGGAAATTAATATGATACCGTATAGACACGCAAAGGTCAAACATGATGAGCTTGGTGAAATTAATATGATACCGTATAGACACGCAATGGTCAAACGTGAATAGCTTTGCGAAATTAATATGATACCGTATAGGTACGCTAAAGTCAATCATGAATAGCATGGCGAAATTAATATGATACCGTATAGGTACGCTAAAGTCAATCATGAATGTCGTGGTTAAATTAATATGATACCGTATAGGTACGCTAAAGTCAATCATGAATGTCGTGGTTAAATTGATATGATACCGTATAGGTACGCTAAAGTCAATCATGAATGTCGTGGTTAAATTAATATGATTCCTTATGGGCACGTTAAAGTCAAACAGGCGTAGCATGCACATGATGAAGGATATTTTTGGATAGGTGGATAGGACAAAAGGTATACATGATGTAGCTCGATACTACAAATCTTGATGGGTTGGGGGTGAGACAATAAATGTAAATTACTTAAAATGTTTGAGATAAATGTCAGAACTTTTAAAATAAACTTTCAAGATGCATGCACACAATTGCCCATTACAAGTGAACAGAGTATGTACTTTTACTTGATTAGCATACAATTGATAGAAATCATTAGATTTATGTTGCTTTGGTTTTTCATGTCTGCCATAGTAGTCAAGATGGACAAAAATATCGTCCAGATTGTTTAAATGCAGAGTCAGCAAACTTTGTTCTCAGTTTTTCAGTAAATTAGTCTCATCTATTGTATTTTACTTTCTCTGGTGGCTAAATAGTCTAAAACACTCGCCTTTACCGGTCATTGCCATCTCACCTCTGTCCACTTGGGTTTGAGTATCGAGCTCAGCCAAAGTGGGTATGTAAGAAAGCTAGCCAGTAGCTTCCGTGAGTATGTGGTTCTTACCGGGGGTTTTCCGGGTTCTTCCTCCAATAGTTATTCTGGCCTTAATGTATAGTATATCTGGTGCTGAAAAATGGCTTTAAACCCACAACATCAACTCCCCTGTTTTTACCTGGTGGTACATTTGATGACATTCTGTCGTATTTAATTTGTTTTTCATCATCTCCATCTGGATCCAATAGCTTCAACACAAAGTTTGTTGCTGTAAATGCTGGACATTAGGCTATTGGACGCCCAATCATATTTGCCGATCTGGACATTTTATTTTGTCGCATTTATAAGTAAGAAATTACTGATGGTAGATTATTTATTTTAGAAAATGAACTCGGATTGTTATGTCCTGTTATTTATTTTATTTGAATTATTAGGTCCTGTTATCCGTTTCATTTGAACTAGAAGATTTAGTCATCCATTTCATACCTTATATTACCGCTCTGGTGGCTTAGTGGTTAGAAGCATCCCGCCTCGAATGCGGGAGGTCGTGAGTTCGTGCTACACTGCAGACATCGTAATCATATGACTAAGAAATTGTTAAAGCTAAATTGAAAAACAAACACATTTACACACACACTCCAGTTATTAGATCCAGTCATCCATTTAATTTAATTTATTAGATTGTCATCCATTTCATTCCATTTATTAAATGCACTGCAGTCATCCATTTATTAAATGCAGTCATTCGTTTCATTCCATTTATTAAATCCAGTCATCCATTTCATTCCATTTATTAGATCCAGTCATCCATTTCATTCCATTTATTAAATGCCGTCATTCATTTCATTCCATTTATTAAATACAGTCATCCATTTCATTCCATTTATTAAATCCAATCATCCATTTCATTCCATTTATTAAATACAGTCATCCATTTCATTCCATGTATTAAATACAGTTATCCATTTCATTCCATTTATTAAATACAGTCATCCATTTCATTCCATGTATTAAATACAGTTATCCATTTCATTCCATTTATTAAATACAGTTATCCATTTCATTCCATTTATTAAATACAGTCATCCATTTCATTCCATGTATTAAATACAGTTATCCATTTCATTCCATTTATTAAATCCAGTTATCCATTTCATTCCAATGATTTAAACACTACTCACTTCAAGATATTATGCACGTGATTCATTTACAGTGTAAATAAGCAACACGGTGGCTGTTTACCTGTAACCCAATTTAAAGAATCAGTTTTTTTTTCAGGAAGATATTTTGCATAATATATTGTACAGTTGATAGAAAGAAGAAAAAAAATGTATGCATCCGATTGTCTGATTTGAATTACACATTTAACTCAAGCATCTATTACGCGAAACTTTTATTTAATAAAACGTGTTGGCGCATATTTTAATCTGTTACTGTCAACTGATTTATGGGTGTAACTTCGGATTTAAAAATAAGCATCAACCTTTCTCCTTTTTAAATTGATTTGATGGGTTATAATTACAATTTCATCTGTTGAATACACATGTAAATCATTATACCCGCTTCAGTTCGTTGAGGTTTTATTATTTCAAGCTCCTTGTCGTATTCATCGCTTTTCCTCTTTCATGTTTTAATTCTTTGAAATAACGCATTATTGAGATCAGGTTTGATTGTATGTTGTCAGTTTTAGATGTATTAAAACTACCACTTGATGAAAAGGTAGTGTTATCTACTACTTACGTCTTATGCTTCCAAATACGTTACTCCAAATTGATTATTATCTTTTTTTTTAAATGTTCCACCTATTTGTCAGCTTAGTCAATACTACTTTGCTCGCACATGGACAATTCACTATGACTTGATCAGTTTGTGATATTGTTAGAAGTTCTTCACCCGGCAGACTACAGTTTATTTTCTGCGAATGTGACATCATTGATCACTTTGATCGTGCTACTAAAATCTGTAATATGGATATCGTAAGTTGTTGCCCTACATCTAATCCTGCGTTATTTCACATATATTTTGTTTTGCGTCCTCGATTTCTATGATCATTTAAGTTCCAAACAAATTTGGCAACTGGACAGCAGGCTGTTGTTACCTATTATCATGCTGTTCAAGTCAGAAGTTGATGACAAGATCATTAACTAGCTTTTTAATATCTGGATCGTGTTTTTTTTCGGAATTCATTATCAAAATTCTCCTTGAATTTCGTTTGTAACTGTTCATATTAACATTGTATAGTGCCATACGATTGTTTCAGCGGTGATATATAGAAGAAAAATTGTTACAATATCCAAAAGGTGTTACTTGTTTAAGGTAAAACCAATAAAATACACACACACACACACACACAAATATATATATATATATATATATATATATATATATATATATATATATATATATATATATATATATATATATATATATATATATATATATATATATATATATATATATATATATATAATGAATGAATAAGCACAAAAAACTATTCCAAGAGAGAGAGAATGAGTATTTGACCTTGACGTTGACCTTGCAATATATTGAGGTTGATGTTAGTATATAGCTCCTCGTCAGACTCATCATGTCTTCAGTGATCAGAACCACTTACTTTCATTAATAAAATGAAGAAGAAGAATCAAAGACGGTTAAAATTGAGTCTGTTGTTAAAGTCCTATAATATCAATGTTAGGTACTTCAAGGTCAAGGAAAAGAAAAATTTGATTGTAAACGCACTTTCATGTGCACATAAATACAATATTGCATTGCTTTGTATACATGATCATATCATTATTAATTACATGTATGTTTTGATATATATGTCAAAAGAATGTTTTATAGGATACATCTCTCTTTTTGTAAGGGGGATGTGTTTCGGATAGCTATATAGCTATATCATTGACAAATTTTGTAACATAGTGCTTTCACGTTTGTTGTAAATAAAAAATATAGCAACTCTTCGTACTCTATTTTAAAGTCGTTTTCCTTACCCAATGTATAGCCTTTCTCTTTTGTTATTCACGCCCAATTTCAGGCCGTTCATATCAAATACGTTTTAAACCAGAGATCGACAGACATCGTGACAAGTTTAGTATTACATATACCTTATAAAAAACTATATTATTTACAGCTGTGTGAAATATGCAACTTTATTCAGCTGATATTATCAGGGCTCTTTTTAAGTGGTACAGTTGAGTTTTTAAATACTTGTACACAAACAGCGTTTAAGCTTTTACACTGTTTTAAACTACGCTCGTCTCTGTCAAATGTAGTGTTGTTCCGATTATCGATTATAATCGATCATCAGTTGGTTAAAGGGAACCAATTATCGATTATTAATTTCTGACCAATTCCCATCGCTAGTCAAATGTACCAGTATTAGTATTATTATGCAATTAAGTCCAACATACTTATGACTGAATCATATATTTATATTATGGTTCGTTGCAGTCACTGAATATAAGAATCGGTGCTGTATAACACAAAGCTGCAGATTAGGTGGTAGTTATACCATTTAAAACTTCATTTAGAGAAATGTGTTTACCGCAACAGCCATGTGTCGAACCCGTGAGCGAAACTATGCAGGTTTGAACCCTACCGTAAATGTCTCCCTCTTAGTAAGAGGGGTAGTTAATTTGATTTAGCTACGTTATCTTGGAAATGACCTCAATCGATAGTCTGACCCGGTGAGTGAAAGATAGAATATCAACAGAGAACTGGGCAAGATTATTGGGAAGAAATAAGGCAATAAGACCACCACCCCCAGAGAGCAAAAAAAAAAAAAAAAATGAAATTTAGACAAACAAATTAATAGTGGTAATTTCAATTCAACTTACATGATATCAACATGTTTGATTAGCAGTGTCTAATTTTGGATTTATTACATCATCATAACAAGTGGTGAAAAGAGCGCAATGTCCACGACTGATTGCATCACCTTTCCCCCGACTGTATTCCAACATTTCCTATTTCCTTGAGTATTCCTTTTCCGACATCCTCGTCCAACTTGTACTTCCTAGATTTTACTCTCTACTTGTCACTTTCCACTTTCGGACCTCACTTGTCTCTTTTCCCCTTTTTTCGGACTTTGTCTCCGGACTCTCTAGTCCCCTCTCCCTCGGAAAACTGTTACCTTAATGCTTTAGAACTTGTGCATCCAGCACTAAACTATCTCTTTCTCCAAAGATAAACACCTGGTCCCTTCCTAGTTGAACAACGAGGCACTATTCTTGTCTTAGGCTTCCCTCAAAGCCGACCTTCTCTCGATAAGAAAATTTCGGACTAAAGCAATTCGACTAAGGTTGTCACATTAACTGCCTGTTACTTCCAAGATGTATGCATTAATTTCACTCAGCCAATAATAAGTAGTGGCTTCTTTAAAAAATATCCTAAGACAAACATTTGTATCGTCAGTCAGACTGCATTATATAAATTTACCCTTTGAAGAAGGACTACTTGACACGGATCGGAAGTTCATCTGTCTTTTAAACCCTGATTTAGAATATCCCGTCAATTTCATTGAATTGGAAGATTGACCCCGTTATGAAAGTGACATGATGGATATGCACGGGTAATAAAACGAGAATAAAATGTCGCAGAAAAGCAAACACATGACAATGGAAACGCTGCCGAATTATAACTGCAGTGTTGTCACAGCGCCACTGCAGAGGCCGCCACTTGTCAGCGTGTGAATACGAAGCTACAGTAGCGCCCCATACAGCCTTTCTCGCACCTCCTCAGTCAAAACAGCACCACAAAACACGGCTATCGGCGCTTCCGTTATAGCGCGTACTTTTAAAGAATTTGAAAATGCCGACCCCTGGTTGAAAGGAAGAATCGTTTTGCCTACTAGAATGTATGTTCCATTGAGGGACTCTTTTTTCTTTCTACTTTTCTTTCGTTCGTTCGTTCAATGGTTTAATTCATTATATCAATGTATATTTTCTTTCTTTCCTTTTTTCATTCATTCCTTATGATACAACCTTTTATCTTTTCTATCTTTTCGCTATGTTGTTCATTAATTCCTCCAGCTCATCCTCACACCCGACCATGGGTTGAGAACAACATGTCTTGACGTCCATCTAAATATAAAAGTCAGACATAATGATAAATATTCAGTTCGGTCACTAGCCATTTGTATCGAAACTGCATTTAAAAATAATGAAATAAAATTAAGACAAAATGAAAAAAAAAGAAAACTCAAACTTACAGCGTACAGTTTTGCGAAATGCGTGCAAATCAGAGGAAGAGATATTGCCGCCGTAGTAATCTTCATAGTTTTACACAAAAACTAAAATAAAATGTTAGATGCATAGATCTGGGTTTTCTTTAAAATTATAAAAACGTACAGAAAAAAGACCCTAATGAGTCACTGCATGTATGGAAATGTCAATGATCATTTTAGCAGCTAAGTGTTTTAAAAGAGAAAAAAAGCACGAATTCAATGTATGTCCTTTACAACACTACGTAATTCAGGGGTGGATATAAGAGAGGCGGTCGTAAACATTTAGACACATGGTCTTTGGGAAGAAACTCATAATGCAGGTCCAGGCTGCGAAATTTGTTTCAGCTCGATCCCATTAAGCTTCTTCAGGTTTTATTATGAACAAGGTAGAAGACCTTATCCAGTATAAACGTTCCGGTTGTTTGCACTGTCACCATCCGCAACCCATCCCCATCGGCTCGAGTGATTTCCCATCCTTTATTTGTGGGTCAATCAATTTCATGAAACTTCAGTTTACACAAAGCATCGAACCATGATAAGTATACATTTATAATATGGTATTAAGAGTTTGAGACACAGCAGTACAATAGGTTATTTTGTGCTGAGGCAATGAGAGCAAAGTGTCTTGCCAAAAGCACGTTATGATAGCCAAATAGGGCTGATTAAATGGTAAAACATGAACACCCTTACTTTCAATCATGAATTAAATCTCCTGCTTCCATTAATCACATTTTACAATATATATATATATATATATATATATATATATATATATATATATATATATATATATATATTATATGTTAATCTCAGATAAAAATATATCACACTATTTATAGACAGACTTAAAGTAGTTTACAAAATATGCTAATATAGGTACGTAAACAAACGCTTATTAACAGATTTTGTTAGTTCACGGTCATTCTCAATACTCAAATATGTACCACTTTTTGAACTTTTAAACACCAGCAGATTGATCGTTCATTTTAAAAATCTTTCAGAAAAGAATGTTGCACAGTATTGAATTATTACCCACAAAGCATTGCTCCGGTAGTGAGCATGACGTCATTATCAATCTCGGCCACAGTGCGCCATTTTAAAATATATTGTGCGGGAAGAGATAAAGCATAACCGATTGTCATCTATATTTATGTAGAATGTACATTGTCACTCTTTATTTGGACATATAATTCAGCCAATGAAGATTTAATTTTAGTTTATATTTCATATTAGAAATGGCAGGTAAAAATATTACTATGCATGGCTCGGAACCGGTGTCATTTCAATTTTGCAGAGGGAAAATGAGACAGTAATTACAGTTGAGTTAAAAATGAACTTTAAAAAATATATATACATCTATTTTTCAGGCAGTGGTGGAGAAATTCAATGGTGTTTCTCTCAGGTGAAAGGAACTGTCGAAGAGGACGTTACAGAAGGTGAATATAAATCTTTTATTGGCGGAAGTGCCCATTCTTGCATAATTTATAGTCGAAATAGGGTACTCGGACAGTTTCCTGTTTATCATTTTAACAGTTCCCCTGCCCTCGCTATTGTTACATTAGATGCTATCGAAAATGTAATGATTTATTGTTTGCCTCCAAAAGCTGGACGTCAAATTTGCGCCAGCGAAATGCAGCCTGTCTACCACCCACCCCTTTCATATACGAGGACGAGACGGTTCTTAAATTGCAGTTAGTCGCATTTGATGACAGGTTTTGTTTAAAAAAAATGCAGACAAGTGTCACCATTTCTTCTGTTTGCAAAGTCCATCTATTGAATATATTGTCCATCATAAGAAATCTCGGAAAATTTTATTTTGCCCGAAAGTAGGTTTTCCAGAAAATGACGCAAAACAAACCACTGGCATACCAGGTCTTGAGTTTAGGAAACATTTTAATGTATCCACCAGTACTATTAAGGAATTACTAGTCCTACTGTACCTTCTCTATTCCTTCTACAAAACAGCACCAGACTTGTATAAAAATTATAGTCCTACATGCAGGACCTTGACAAGTTATTTATGTTTTGGGCATCAGTGTCTTACTGTCTGTCTAACTATGCTGTGTTTTGAAGTCAACTAATATAAAGTCGATTTTCAGGAATATCTCCCAACTGGCAACCAATAGCAACAGTTTCTACAAAGTGGTTGTAATGTTTATATCAGATTTTACCGTCTTTTCTCAAATAAATTCAAATTCGCACAAGGGGCCCCGGGTGGTCTAAAGCGCTCTGTGTTATGGATCACTGCCATCTTACCTCTTTCTACATCAGATTTGGCTATTGATGGTATGCGAGAAAATGTACCAGTAGCTTCTTGTGGGTCGTGTTTTCGGGTTTTTGCTCCACCATTATTACTGGCTGCCATTATAGCCTTTCTTGTGCTGAAAAATGGCACTCCACAACAAAATTCTCACAAAAGAAATCAACCTGTTTTCAAGTTTCGTTGGCCTACATTTTACTTGGCTCTAAAGCAATGAAAGCCTGGAATGCCGAAATCAGTTTTTGTTTAAATACTGTTCTTTAATGAAACAAATAAAAATGTATTTTGCCTATTTGGATTGCAAGTAATGTTTCATTCAAGAACTAGATCCCATACATGAAGTAATTGAGCCTACTTTGTCATACCTTGACTATTGTCACATTTCAGCAAATTCAAAATTTATGTCAATGGAATCGTTTCTAGTGTCAGTTGTTGATTTAACCAGGATAAAAACAGCTCAGTAAGTACATTAATTTCATATCAATTTATGGAAGAACGACGATATGGGCTGCATGTCTTACATGTAGGACTGGTATAGATTAATGTATTTTTTTTAGAATATTCATAATTTGGAAGTAAAACATTCATCAAAGTTACTTGAAAATATCTGTTACAAGTTCACAAGAAAACCCAAAATTTGTTCTCCACTGTTTCCCTTTATGAACATTATTTTGAGTCTCATCATAAAGAAAAAAAAAAAAATATGAAGAAAGCGCAAATATCTTGTTCATGCGGGTAATTGTTTTTCGTAACTCCACCGACTGACAAAGGCAATACCTGATGTGCTATCCCAGTATCGCTAATGTACGCACAATACCGCTATGTTAACTAAACGTTGATTGGTTGAAAATGTGGAAGTTTACATATTTTTGATTATCATAATCAATGAGAGGATTGTTGACTCTACATTTTGATACAATTTTGAAAGCCATGGATCATATACTGATGTTAGTCCCATTTCAAAAAGTGATTTTTTAATCAATTGGCGATGTGGACATAGTCCCACTTGCACAATGGAGTCTCAACTTTGCAGAGTTCAAGATCAATGAGTTTGATTTTCATGTTGGTTCAACAATCAAGCTTGGACCAAGCAAAGCTTTTTTCTGAATGTCCGACATAAAAACTTCTAAAAATATTATAAATTTGGCCAAGAAAATAAATGGTATGAAATCATCATGGAGATGTGGGGTTATCTTGGAATCATCATCATTGGCGCCTTAGTCTCGGGAGACCATGTGGATAGCGCCCTTTGGGTGTCGCCTGTCTCTGGGTTGTTGGCATCGTCTGTTGTGGCTATGGAGGCCTATGCGAGAGTGGCAGTCCCACTTGCAGTTTGGGCAGACATGCTGGGAAGCCTGAGTTGCTATGGTTGCTGTCACGTGGCCCTTTCTTATATGTTTCTCTGCTGCCAACCGGCCTCTCATCAGCGACTGATGTACCCTTACTTACTGTCAGTCTCGAGGTGCCTCGGTCCTCGGCCAGCACTTCCCAGCCATCAGGTGCGATGTCACATGCTTTCAGGTCCCTCTTGCACACATCCTTGAAACAGTGTGCGGGGCGGCTGACTCTTCTTGTGCCAGTGGCCAGCTGTCCATATAGGATGTCCTTTGGCAGCCTCCCATCCTCCATCATAGCTGCCAACTGTCCCGTTTTTTCCGTATTTGTTCCGTATTTTGGACCTGAATACGGGTGTACGTTTTTTTTGCCAAAAATACGTTTTTTTATTAAAAAAAATAATTAGAAAATTTCTTTGGAATTGTCAGTTTAGAATGCGTTCCCGGTTCTATTTTGACAGAATATAGCACATGTATATACGAATAAAGTTCTACGATACGATTGGTTCATTCGAAATCGAGGCTACCAGTCCTGTCGTTATCCGCCATATTGGATTTCGCAATAGTTACCGCTGTTGCTGTATCTAGTCTATGTTATACTCAGCTTCTAATCATGCTAAATTGGAAGGCAGAATATTCAGAATTTTCTCCAGAAGAAATAGGAGATAACTGGAAAGATATTTGTGCCGTCTTGTACAGATTTGTGAAACCATATAGTACAGGAGAAAAACTGACGTTTTGTAAATTGTGTAACGTGATTTCGCTATTGGACACGGAGGTGCCCATGAAATGCAAGAGCACGAAAAAGTTAATAAACATCAGCTTCCTGCTTCATAACGTACAACTCAGCCTGAACTTACGACGTAGATAAATGACAGAAAGAACCTTAATGTACATCGATCGAAATTTGATTATTAAATTTCTTTTAGAAATAAACCTTTTTCAGTTACTAGTGTTGTTGGCGATTTATTTTGCAAACGTTTTTCAGACATTAAAATTGCAAAAGATAAGTTGTATGCTTGAACGAAAACATTTAAATAAGAAAATAACAGCATTGAGATAATAAATGAAAATTGGCACATTGGAATCGATGATTAAAAAAAATAAGGCGTGGAAAGGGCTCCTATAAATAGCTTGTGTTTGAGTGTGTTGCACTCTTGCACCTTTTGAATGGACATCTATATGAAACGCGTGCAACTCCAGAAGGTGCAACATGTGCATCTTTGACATTAAATAATTATATTAGGCACTGTCCAACTTTACTGATGGTTGTATATGTTGTAAATAGATACATATGCATTGAAATTTAAAAATCAGTATTTGTTCGTGAAAATCAGTATTTTTGTCACAAGTAATCAGTATTTTTGCACTCGGGGGTTGGCAGCTATGCCTCCATGCGTTGGGCGTGTCCCAGCCATCGAAGGCGACGTTTGCTCAGCTGGGAGAACATGCTGTGGGTATTTGCACGCTGCAGGATTTCGCTGTTTTGGACATGGTCTTGCCAGCTGATTTTTAAAGATGCGTTTAAAGCACTGTATATGGAAGGAGTTGAGCTGGTACTCTTGCCTCATGAAGGGCACCCAGTCAGAAGAGCGCAGACATGAGAGCGCAAACTAAAGATCGGAAAAGAATATTTAAAAAATAGAAACAAAATTAACTGATCAGACGGCATCGTTTGATGGTAACTTTTTTTGCTTCATTAAAAACAAGTATTGGCGAAAAAAATTATTCAAAGCGCAATCTAATCACACATAAAAAGATTCTACATGTTAGGCCTAAAGTTAGAATATTAACTGAAATGAAATGTCTCAAAATGAATACAGAATGACATCGTTTGATCTTAGCTCATATTGCTTCATTTCTATTAACCAACACAGCATATAAATAAACACAAATAGGTGCGATGTCGTTTGATCGTACCTCCCATTGTTTCAAATTAGAGTTCCTTTCTAACCCTGCCATATTCGTTTATTCGTATAGGTAAACACAAATAGCTGTGATGTCGTTTGATCGTACATCCGATTGTTTCATTCTAAACAAGTATTGGCCTTGGTGATCACAAATTAAAGTTCCTTTCTAACCCTGCCATATTTGTTTATCGTACCTCAAGTATATGTTTAAGTGCGCCCAATTGTCTGCGCTCCTTTTTGCCGGCGCTCTTATGTGGTGCGCTCTTTTGACGGGCCACCCTCATGTAGGTTCTCCAGGTCTCACTTCCATATAGAAGGGTGCTGAGAATGCAGGCTTGGTAAACTTTGACTTCAGTTTGCACTGTCAGCGCGTTGTTTTCCCACAACATCTTCGTCAGTCATGACATTATGGTGTTTGCCTTTCCAAGCCTTCTGTCCAGCTCCCTATCAAGCAAGAGAGTGTTGCTAATGGTTGACCCCAGATAGGTAAAGTTGTTGACTGCTTCCAAGGTGACACCATTGATTTTGATTGTAGGGGCAATGGTGGTATCTTGCATGCTGACCTTTGCCTTTTCCAGGTTGATGGCGAGTCCAAACTGCATGCAGGCATCAGCAAAACGGTCTCCCAGTCTCAGAAGGGCTTCTTCAGTGTGCGCAACAAGAGCCGCGTCTGCAAAAAGCATCTTCCTGATGAGCACAGCCCTCACTTTCGTCTTCGAGCGCAGTCGTGCCAGGTTGATCAGACCTGGTGTGTATATATATGCCATCAGTGGACGAGTCAAAGGCGTAGGACAGAAGCAAGGAGAAGATCCCGAATAGGGTTGGTGCCAGAACGCAGCCCTGCTTCACACCGCTGTTAATTGGAAAGGAGGTTGAGGAAGATCCATCATACAGGACTGTTCCCTTCATATCTGCATGGAAAGAGATTATCATGCTGCGGAGTTTTGGGGGACAACTGATCTTACTGAGAACTTCAAAAAGGCCCTTCCTGCTGACTGAGTCAAAGGCCTTGGTGATGTCAATGAACATCATGTAGAGTGGTTGACCTTGCTCTCTGCTATTCTCTTGGAGTTGTCGTAAAGAGAAGATCATGTCTGTTTTCGACCTGCCTGCTCTGAAGCCGCACTGGGAATCTGGGTACACGCGGTCTGCCAGCAACTGCAGCCTGTTTAGTATGATGTGGGCAAACACTTTACCAACGATGCTCAGAAACGAGATCCTTATGTAATAATTGCAGTCACTGCGATTGCCCTTGTTTTTGTAAAGGGTCTCAATTGTGGCATCACGCATGTCTTGGGGGACTGCTCCTTCCTCCCAGCAGAGGCAAGTAGTTCATGCAGTGGTTGGAGCAGTGTTGGTTTCCAACATTTGATAGCTTCGGGCGGGATGCTGTCACTACCTGGTGCTTAATCATTTGGGAAGGAGTCAATTGCTTTGCTGAGCTCTTCTGAGGTTGGAACTTTGTCAAGCTCCTCCATGATGGAAAGATTCTTTATGCTGCTGAGAGCTGCTTCGGTGACTAACATTTCACAGGAGTATAGCTCTGAGTAGTGCTCCACCCATCTGGCCATCTGTTGCCCATGGTATGTGATCTGCTCTCCAGTCATAGATTTCAGGAGAGCGACCCCTTTCACTGTAGGGCCTAGAGCCTTCTTGATGCCACTGTACATACCTTTTATGTTTCTAGACTCGGCACTGCGCTGGATTCCTTCACACAGTTGTTGCCAGTACTCGTTTGCTCATTGTCTAGAGATGTGTTGGCTGTTGCTTTGAGCACTTTTAAGAGCAGCAGGCGTCCATTCATTGGGACATTTTTTTGTACGCTATAAAGGCATTTCGCTTCTCCTCGATTAGTGGTTCTATCCTTGATAGGTGTGCGTTGAAACAGTCCTGACTGGGTTGTTCCTTTTTGCCAAACGTGGACATTGCTGTTCTGTAGATGGCACCCTTCATGGCGTTCCACATGGCTGTGGCGTTGTGATCTGGCAGGTGCTGGAGAGCCTTGTCCAGGGCAGACACATACTCCTGCACCTTGGAGGGGACCGACATCTGTTCAGTGTTTATGCGCGTGTGTCCTTTTGGTGTAGTGGCTGTAGTCACACCCTGCTGCTCACGAGGGCAAGGTCGGAGTCTCAGTCTGCACTCTGGTAGGTTCTGGTGGAGAGGACGCTGTTAAGGGCAGAGCACCTGGTGATGACCAAGTCAAGTTGGTGCCAGTGATGGGATCTGTGGTGGTTCCATGACACTTTGTGTTGTGGCTTACCCTTTAAAAAAGTGTTTGTTATGCACAGACCATGGTAGGTGCACAGCTCCAGCAGTCTCTGACCGTTTTTGTTGGTCTTTCCAGTACCATGATATCCAAGGCAGGTAGGCCACGACTCGTGATCCTCACCTACTCAGGCATTGAAGTCATCGAGGAGAAATAGTGGTTCATGTTTGGGGCATCCTTTAATCTGTTCGTCTAGCTGCCCATAGAACTGATCCTTTGTGTCTTCTGAAGATGAGAGGGTGGGGGCATAGACACTGATGATGTTGACGGGACCTGCAGCATTGGTGAGGCGGATGGACAATAGACGCTCAGTGCCCCCTGTGGGGGGTTCAACCAAGCCCAGAAGATTGTTTTTGATGGCGAAGCCCACTCCGTGCTGACAGGGCTCCTTAGGTTCGCGACCCTTCCAGAAGAAAGTGTAGTTTTCCTCTCTGAGGGAGCCACTAGAGGCCAGTCTAGTTTCCTAGAGGGCAGCTATGCTTATATTTAGCCTGGTGAGTTCTCTATCGATGATGGCCGTTTTCCTAGTGTCATCCACTTCTCTGAGGTCTTCAGAGATGCCTGTACACATAGTGCATATATTCCAGCTTGCAAATCGAAGAGTCTCCTTTATTGGTTTCTTTTTCTTTTTGTCTGGTGTGGAATTTTCCTCTGCTTGTCATGTTGAGCAACACACTGAGCTCCAGACACCCACTGGAGCAAGCAGACGATGGCGGGTCAACACCTTATTGACCGGGGCTAATGAGCTTCATCTACCCGGTTTTGGAGTCCGAGCTTTCCTTCTCTAAATCTGGCTGCCTACCAAGGCTAATGAGCCCAGTCTGCCCACCCAGTTATACCACCGAGCACTCGGTCGCGCCACACAACAGGCTCTGTAAACATATGGGGCCCTGCATGAAGGTGCTGTTGTGGACACTGTAGTGTAGGAGAGGCTATATGCAAGTAACCTCCTGTCCATCAGAGCGAGACAGTGGTCCTGCAGCGATCACTACAACTGGAAAGGAGAGGCGCTTAACTTCCCTTTGGCAAGCGGGACGTCAGGCCCAGACCTTGCACCCTTTTATCTTGGAATATACATAATCATTTGTGTGAATTTTGACTGTTTGTGGATGTATCACTCAACAATATTATTAGAGTTCATAGGTCTCGGAAACGCCTAATCGTGCGTATTTGGACCCGCATTTGTTATCTGGGACACCGAAAATTGCTTATACAGGAGTCCTCCATGCAAACCAGTTTGCTGAATGGCAAATTAAAGGGCTTGCTAGTCCTGCTTCAACCACTTGTTGAATGATAAAATATTTTGATCAATTACTCATTTTAGCTGTGCTGTTATTTAGTTACAGAATTCAGTGGCTAAAAGACTCGCAGATGTTTATGTTGTCATTATAAGACTACAACTGTAGAACATGACCCAAAAGCTTGGTGGCAAGTTCAAAGATTTAACTAGCTGCAGAGTGGTGAGAAAATGTACTGATAGTTACAATGACTCATTTCACAGCACGTCAAATGAACAACTTTAGCTTTCATTATTGTTTTTGTTTCCAAGTGTAGCCAAATAAATAGTGCATGTGACTTCAAAATTATGAGATGTTTTTAGTTAGACAAATTGTTGTTTGCAAATTTTGATAAGTATTTTGGGGTTAAACGGCATATTGATGAAGATTGTAATGAAATTCAACAGTGCTAAAACTGACATTTCATGTGGAACAAACACTATGTGTGATGCCTAACTTTGTGCTTGAAATAACTTTTCCATTGCCTGACAATTCTTTCTCTTAATGGACAAACAAGGGCTATATGTCAGTGCTGTAAAGAAGTTAGAACAGTAGAATTGTCTGTACACATAACTATTGAAGGAATCGTCAATGGCATGTCTCTTTTTATTTGTTAATGAATGTCCAGTTCATGTGGTCCCACCTTGACTATCAAAATATTTAACAAGAGTAAAAATGGTAAATAAACACTCTGTCATAGTGTGCCATGTACAGGGGATTGTTTTTCATGTATTGCAAATCTTTAAGCCATAACCCTTAAAGTACGTCGCAACATTGGTCACACTGTCAATGTCTCGTAGCTGTTTTCTAGGCAAACAAAAATGTACACATCCTATTACGTCAACTTAGCCATCAGTGCATGAAAAACTATATTTACTTGGTTTGCAAATTGCGTTGTACTTTTACTATGCATTTAGTGAAGTTTTACAAATACTTGCTTTTGAGCACATGGTACCTGGAAAAAATAAAAATGTCCGACGTAGAATACGATGGTGGTTTCTTGCAACAAATACAAGCTTCTGATGATAATGATTTGAGAAGGATGAAATTACTGGAGCTTGCAAAGTGTTGATGGAAATACCCAATAGTAATTTTGAGCCAGCAATTGATGTTCAACTGGAGTCTGCTATACGTGATCGCTTGACGTGAAAAGATGGTGAATATTCAACCTATGGACTATTAAAAACTTTTTTTTTGCCGAGTTGTTGCATATGATAGTAGATCAAATAGTTCATTGGGCAGAGAACAGTCACATGAAGAAATTGCAACCTGTCACACCTGAGCATCTAAAACTTATTTTGTCTCGATTCTAGCAATGGGTTTGGTACATAAGATTAAATCTTATCTCGATTCCTACTGGGCTACTGATGATGTGATTTCAACTGCATGCTTAAGCAAAAATTTAGTATGTGATTGATTTTATCTGTTCTGAGCAGTTTACCCTAGGCAGACGAGAACAATCGAGGTAACCCTTTACACAAGATCCACCCAATGATTGAAGAAGAAAAATAAGCATTTTCTGAGGTTTATTAAACAGATATGAACCTTGGTTTTGATATTAGAAAATATACATACATACATACATACATACATACACTAAGCTAAAGTGCGTTTTGAACTGTGCATACATATATGTATCAAAATTTTATTAAGATGTCTTTAATCTTTTTTTTAAATTCTTTCAGCGGATATAATTTCATGTGTAGAGTTCAACAATGATGGTGATCTTTTGGCTACTGGTGATAAAGGGGGACGTGTTGTGATATTCCAGCGTGACAAGTCTGTAAGTGTTGATTTGAAATGGGTCTGGTTTTATCCATTTCATGTTCTGCCACAAATGTTTTTTTTTTCTTTTTTTTCTGCAAGACGATACAGTTATTCTATTAACAAATCATAACTCGTGTGTCCCTCACTTTCTCTAGGACCGCCTGAAAACTACCAATTGGGACTTGCTGTCAAGCACTGTTGCCCCAACTATTTTGAAATTCTGTTTGCCAGGACAAGTTAAATGGTGATGATTAATTTGTAATGTCCAATACACAGTGCCAGTTTGTAACCTAGTAGAATCTAATGTTCACTCGATAATGTTATTGAGACTTGCAGTTTTTAGTTGTTCATTTAAACACATCTTGGAAATTTCAGAACAGCTACAGTTCTCATACATGTACCATTTTTTTTTTTTATAGATATATTGCCATAAACCGGAAGAATTTGTAGGATGGTATATAGACTATTTCCATCCGTTAGCACTAGTTTGTTGCTGCTGCTCCTCATAAATTACTTGGAGGATTACCTTGAATCTTTGTACATGTTTGGTTTTTGAAGCTTCATTTTATTATGCTGTATTTTGATATGAAAAACTGAGCAGCTGTATTGATTTTTAGAATCCACATGGAGCAGGGCATGCTGGTCGTGGTGAGTACAATGTGTACAGCACCTTTCAAAGCCATGAGCCAGAGTTTGACTACTTGAAGAGCTTGGAGATTGAGGAAAAAATCAACAAGATTCGGTGGTTAAAGAGAACCAATCCAGCCAATTTTCTACTCTCCACAAATGGTATGAATATGTACATGCATATTTGAAATTGGTCTCCAGTTATTGTCCTTTTATGACCATATTGCCAACACTGCAATCTGGCATGTACTGATATATTTTTTTATATTAAAAAAAAACTTTTTTGGTGACCTTGAGAATTTTCTGCCCTTTTTTAAAAAAATGTTGCATTTCACGATTTATTGTAAATGAAGACCCATTTATAGAAGCTTTAATTAGTTTTTACATCCACCATCCATTTTGTCTATCCATTAACACTTTTTTTTTTTTAAACCAGCACAGGTCTGAAGCATTTGAATATGTTTGCTTGTGATTTGGTATATCTATTGCATTTAGATTGTCCATTTGAAAGTTTTTGTCTTTTTAGGTCCAGTCTTGATGGAGTGTTTGTCATTTTATTCAATCAGATATGCATGTTTACCATAGCAGATCTTTGGGAGTGAGTGTGCAAAGTTCTGGTTCAGTTTGGTCTTTTCAGCTCGGTCTTGTAACTTCTAGAGGGTCAAATTTTGAGTTTTGTTTCATTAACTCTCTTTTGTGTAAGTCGTGATATTGACAGTTATCTTCACTTCTTCAACCTGGCTCTAAATTCTTTCACATGTCATTTTATAGTTGAATTACCTAGTACTTGTAGATGAGTATTATAGTATAAAGGTTTCATCAAATTTAATAGTTATTGCCTTTTTCCATCAGTATTGCATCTCTGAAGCCATAGTTCTTAGGTTGCAGCATAGCTCAAGAACCATTTAACATATTCTGATATAATTTGGGTAAATACTGTAAGAATTCTTGATCTGCTTTCCCTGTTTTTTTGTGTCTTGATTTCATTTTAGGTGGAATATGTTCTCTTGACAGTAGCTTATTGATATTGGTCTATGTTGCTTGTGATCAGCATAGATTTGGAAACAAGTCATCATATTCATTGCCAATTTGCTATGAACATTGTTCAATAAACTTTCACGTACCATTAGTGCTTTTTCATTTGTTTACAAGAGTTGTCTCTGTCTTTGTAACATGGAAGTTCACAAAGATTTGTTTGATTTCAACCAGATTTGGCATGGACTTCTATTCTCTATCCTCTATATCTGGTTTGCATATCATATGATTAGTAAGCTTCCCAGGATTTCAACCTTTGGCTTGTAGCTTTATTTTGATGAGACCCTAATTGAGCATCCTTTTCGAGTCTTCATATCATTTAGAAGAATTATGCCCCCCCTGATGGTCTGATTTCCAAATTTTGCTTGCCACAGAATAACTTGACTTGGGAATATTTCATTTCAGCCAGAATTATGTTGCACCTTTATGTTGATTAGATGTGTTGGATTTCGAACATTCTGCAATTTTTACCACATTGTTTTCCTGTAAATGTTCCGTTTAAGGCCTAGCTGGACAAATTGTCTAGTTGTTTTTATTGGTGAAGCAAAAGTTCAGCTTGCCTCATGTTGCTTGTTATATTTGCTTTTTGCAAGATATTGATTGCAATTGAATGGAGCTGTAGTTGTAATGAGAATCCCTGTTGCCAAGACCTGTCTGACTTTAGTTTTAACTTTTAAATTTTGAAACTTTTTATTATGTTCAAGACTTGTTCTCGATACTTCCGACTGTTCACTCAAGATAACTTGCTAATATCTATGAACCATTGAGCATTACTATCACTTTCATGGTTTAAGTATCTGCATACTCTTGTACACACTGGGCACCAACTTTTATAAATTGAACTTGATTAATGACTTAATTTGTATACTACTTCATGTGGGTTTGGTTTTTCAAGAGATAAAAGTTGGACATAATGACATTATTAGCTAGTAAGGAGGCATAGGTATGTCTTTACTACATTGTAATGCTTTCATGTTATTATTTATCTCAATTGTTTTTCCAGATAAAACCGTAAAATTATGGAAAGTTACAGAACGTGACAAACGGCCTGATGGTTATAATCTAAAAGATGAAACTGGTATTTTAAAGGATCCATCGTCGGTCACTACATTACGAGTCCCAGTATTCAAACCTATGGAGCTTATGGTTGAGGCCAGTCCACGCAGAATATTTGCCAATGCCCATACTTATCATATAAATTCAATATCAGTTAACAGTGACCAGGAAACATTCCTGTCTGCAGACGATCTTCGCATCAATCTTTGGCATTTAGAAGTTACTGACCAGAGCTTCAGTATCCTTTTTGGCATGTTTCTTTTATACTTGTGTCTTTTAATAAGACACAAATCTTGATAATTAAAATGTCACATAACTTGTCTGTCCACTGACGAGAAAATTTATTGCATGCCCACCTGGGACAAATTGAAAAACCAGTGCAATTTATTTTGAGCATTCCAAGCTTATGGATCAGCTTTTTTCTGCTAAAATATTGAAACTCGTAAGAAAATGTTTAAACTTCGACATTGCATATACAATCTTGTGTTCCATTTTATAAAAAAGGTTGAAATGTGTGAAAAATAAATTTAAAGCTACTTGTTCTGTGCTGCAAGTGACTTGAAATATTGTTCTTGCCCTCCATAACATTTTTGTCTTGTACATAATAAAAGTGCTATTTGTTTAATCAGTTCAGAATTTTCTAAAAAAAAATAATTTTTCCTTCCCCAGTTCCTACTTGCAATGGCATGTGAATCAGTGTTTTTATTTTTATCATTGGGTATACCAGTTGCTTCCTGTAGCGTGCAAGTAGTTTTAAATGGATAAAAAAAACAACTGATATTTGATGTTCAGCTGCAGCTTATAATCTGGTAAAATATTTTAAAAGCTTTAATGCATTATTTACTGCTCCTGTTTGCATTGCAACCATGTTTTCTTCCTGGTGCTAGTCTTTTTGTTGTGTGCATATGATATGTTCTACTTTTTAATACAGACATAATGGGAATATTTTCAACTTAAAGCAAGTTTGAACAAATGGGGAATAAAAGTCTATACTCGATATTATTAGTTTATTTTAATTGTAATTTAGTACATGTATAGGATGCTCCAACTTTTAGGTCGTTTAAAGTGCTGATGGGTTTTATTGATTGATGCATAACTCTTTCGAGGTGCTTGTTTTTCTGCGAAAATAATGACACTTAGATGTCTTCCCAACCAGATGTCAGATTTAAACACTTGTCAGAATTTGGGGAGTCACAAGATGTGTAATATCAACATGTCTAATGGCCTCTTCTTCCTCTCCTGGGAATTGAACATTAGGGCATAACCGACTTTTGATCCGGAAATCGGATTCCACCAGATAGTATGAACTTCTGATTAATCGAAGTCGGACAAGGCAGAAACGACTGATTCGGATAATAAAAATAATAAAGTTGAATTTATATAGCACCGTGTCTAACACTGCGTGTCATTCGATAGTGCGTTAATAAAGTTAAATAAGAAGTCAGAAAAGTCCAATATGGTCAACACAACCACGCTGTGAGACAATCTATTTGAACCGACGGGTGAAAACCGGAAATGAAGCCGGATATGGTAAAGTACTAAGTAACATGTTAGACACGGCAAAACCAGATATCAGAAACCCGGAAACAGAAGATGAAATTTTTTTAGACAAAAAAATACGGATTTAGCATTTCCGATTAATCGAATTGTATCCGGAATCGGAAAAATTTCATGCCCAAAATCCGGAATCGGAAATCGGTAGAAAAATGCTAATCGGTTATGCCCTACTGAACATTACAGTAGACTTCATTCCCTTGTGAAGGCTTCATATACAGCTCTAATTCTAGCTTCAGGTGAACTGGAGACAACACAAGGACCCATCCACTCAAATCCTCTTGAGATCCATATATTTAAAACTATAAGTTTGTGGAAAAATCTGGACAGATTTCTGATTTGCACACTGCAACTTTTTTCCCTTCTGTAGCAGTTGTTTTCAGGCTTGGGTACTTGCCAAAGCCTGAGGGATATTGCTGCAGGTGTTGTGGTCTCTGGAAGAGTCCTCCCTTCATATCAACAATCAAAGATTGCATTTTCTAGCAGTATAAGGATGCATCAGCTACACAAGGTCTAGCTGCATGCATCATGGTCACTGTACATCTTGTTAGTCCCATTGTTACTAGAAAGGCAGATGCTGTAGTCATGCTAGAAAGTTGGGAACTTTAACTGTTGAACAGGTTCTTCAGAAACCAGTATGTTAGTCCACTACAGTTACAAGTGAGAGGTGCATTCTGGTAGATGGATTGCGTGGGTGGGGTTGGTTCCAGTACTTTGTTCCATAATTTTGATAGTCTTGTAAACCAGTTCCTCCTGTTATGTCCATATCATTTTCTTTAATAAAAATGATTTTTTTTTCCCAGGAATTCCAAAACTACATTGTAACATTTCATTAACCAGTGTTTTATTTCATTTCCATAAATATTCAAGATGTTGGTTGTGTCCTATTGAATACATCAAATGATTTTGAGCAGTTACAGTAAAATATTCGTGGGACTCCAAGAAGGCACCTTTAATGGGTAATATTCACTCATAGATGCAGTTTAGAATTTTGCATCATTTTCATATGAACTTGTCAAGTAATGAGTACTGTGGTAGGTTTTTTTTAAAAGCGTCTAATCAGGATTCCATCAGTATTTAAATGAAATAAACCCTTAGTGTTAAGTACATTTAATTATATGATCCAGTTTTAGTGTTTTCTTATTTATCAATTATTTTTAACGCACGGAACAGCTGAAGTTTACAACCTAAAACGGTTCATATTTAATGAGTATGCCATGTACAATATGTTGACCACTTTGTACTAAAAGCTTAAAATTATTTCATGTATTATTTTCTTTACACAAATGTGCTGCTTATCTCAAGCTCTGATGACAGAGTAATTTGGTCCAGATCATATTATAATATTGACATTATTAAATCACTTTTTTTAAAACTTCTGTCGTAAGTATTCTTTCATGACCCTATCATAGCTGCCAACTGTCCAGTTTTTTCCGTATTTGTCCCGTATTTCGACCTGAATACGGGTGTAATTTTTTGTGTGCAAAAGATAAATTTTTTAATTAAAAAAAAATAATAATAAAATTTCTTTGGAATTGTCAGTTTAGAACGCGCTCTTGGTTCTATTTTGACAATAGCACATGTACCTACGAATACAGTTCTACAATACGATTGGTTCTTTCGAAATCGAAGCTACCATGCCTGTCGTTATCCGCCATATTGGATTTCGTAATAGTTAACCACAGTTGCTGTATCTGGTCTTCGTAATATTCAGCTTCTATCTAATCACGATAAATTTGAAGGCAGAATATTGAGAAATTTCTCCAGGAGAAATAGGAGACAACTGGAAAGATATTTGTGCCGTCTTTTATAGATTTGTGAAACCAAAGGAGAAAAATTGACGTTTTGTAAATTGTGTAACGTGATTTCGCTATTGGGCACAGAGGCGCCCGTGAAATGCAAGAGCACGAAAGAGCTAATAAACATCAGCTTCCTGCTTCATCACACACAACTCAGCCTGAACTTACGACATAGATAAATGATAGAAAGAACCGATCGAAATTTGATTTTTAAATTTCTTTTAGAAATAAACCTTCCATTTTCAGTTACTAGTGTTCTTGGCGATTTATTTTGCACACATTTTTCAGACATTGAAATCACAAAGATAATTCTTATGCTTGAACGAAAACATTTAAATAAGAAAATCTCAGAACTCAGTTAATAAATGAAAGTTGGTACATTGGAATCAATGATATTAAGAAAGAAACAAGGCGTGGAAAGGGCTCCTATAAATAGCTTGTGTTTGAGTGTGTTGCACTCTTGCACCTTTTGAATGGGCACCCATATGGAACATGGTGCAACTCCAGAATGTACAAATGTGCAACTTGATTATCTTTGACATTAAATAATTATGTAAGACACTGTCCAACTTTACTGATGGTTGTATATGCGTTGTAAATAGATAAATATGCATTGAAATTTAAAAATCGGTATTTGTTCCTGAAAATCAGTGTTTTGTCACAAGTAATCAGTATTTTTGCACTCGGGGGTTGGCAGCTATGCCCTATTTGTGCATGCACGTGCACAAGAAGGGAATGGTTTGTTTTGTTTAATATGTTGGGGCAGGAAATTGGACAATTAAAAAAGGTGTGGTCAGCTGTGGAACATTGCAGATATTAGTACATCATTTCATTTTAAATTGTATGGGAATATTTCCTTAATAATAAACAGACATTGTGGACATCAAGCCAGCCAACATGGAAGAACTGACAGAGGTGATAACAGCTGCAGAGTTCCATCCCACCGAATGCAGTCTCTTTGTTTACAGTAGTAGCAAAGGGACATTGCGACTCTGTGATATGAGAGCACAGGCACTCTGTGACAAAAGTGCTAAATGTAAGTAGCGTAACAAATGAAATTTGTTATGCATAATAGATAATGAACATACTATTGAATTTAATCCTGAGAAACGGATGATAATTGAGTTTACACCCACTGGATCAAATGGCATATCAATTCTGGGTTTGCATTTTACTGGACTGAAAAAATTAGGCAGCTTACAAGAGAATAGGTAGGTTGGAATTTTAAGTCATCGTAATGTTGGTGTACAAGAATGGAAGAGGAGGAAACCAAAAATGCATAGATGTCATTTTCATACATGTTTCAAATAAGTAATCACACTTGAGAATGATTCAGCCTTTTATAGAAGATAATATGGTTGCAATTAATTGATCTTGGTTGAAATCATACTGCGGATCAAAGTTGTGAGCAAAATAATCACATATGCTGCTGAAAAATACTGACGGCTGACATCTTGTGTCATTAGAGGTCAGATTTAGAGAAAATCTTAAAAATTGTAGTTTTTGTGCTTTTATGAATATTGTCTAGATTACAAATAGTTTTTTCCTGTAAAATTTGCTCAAACCAAACTCCTGAAAATTATCATTCTATTTAATGAGTTGTACGAAATTCCGAAACTGCATTTACTTGATTAAAACTTGATTTTTATTATGTGTGATTTCATTCTAGTACTTAATGACCAGCCGCTAGGGTATGATTATGTTGTTTGTATGTTTGTTTAAAAGTAAAATGTCTTTTACATGTGTTCAAATCAAATGAGCTGTTTCATAAAAAGGTTTAGGTCAGACATGCACTACTTGTTATATGCTGTTACCTGGTACTGAAATAGAATCAGATGTTTGGCCCAATTACATGGAGTGCCAACTTGAAAACTCGAAGCTGCCTTTACAAGCCAAGGGCAGATAACTTGGGGTAATACCAATTTGGAATCAACAGATTGTGGAAAATGAAAATATAAATCAAATTAAAACTTTATTGCATCATACATGGTGTTTATACTGTAAAACACTTTTTATGTTAATACAGATAGTTTCAATATGAAATAGATATACTTAACACCCACAGTAGACAACATTGACAAACGCTTCACTTTGAAATGAGTAATATTTAATTTACCGGTAATATTTTCAAATTTTTTAAATATAAATAACAGTATACAAGTATTGTGTAAAGAATGCTGTGATTATTTCTATATAGTGATGTATTTGGGCGTTTTATCTTAGATTTTTTCTGAAAAGAGGAAAGTGTAATATACATAGCTGCCATGTGTCTTGTTTTTGCCGTATATTTCCCTTATTTTTGGAACTGAAAATGGGTGTATGTTTATTTTGCCCTTCATTTTTTAAAAGTTTCTTTGTATCTTTCAGTTTAGAATGGGCACTCTGTTCTATTCTGATAGAAATGTATTGCATGCTGATAGAAATACAGTTCTACAATGATTAGTTCATTCAAAATCAAGGCTACCATACCTGTCTTTATCTGCCATATTGGATTTTGCAGACAGTTACGGCTGTCATTGTATCATCCTCGAAATATTCAGCTTCTGGTCATGTTCCCGGGTTCTTCCTCCACCATTAATACAGGTGGCCATGTGTAGCCTAACGAGCTGAAAAATGGCATTAAACCCTATAACAACAACTAATGATTGATTTGGTAAGCAGAATATTCATAATTTTCTCATGAAAAGACAAGAACACAGAAACCATCTAGTAAAGGAGAAAACTTTACATTTTGCAAATTGTGTAATGTGTTTTTGCAGTTGAGTATTGGGGTGCCCTTCAAATATAAGAGCATGAAAAAGCTAATAAATATAGCTTGATACTTGATCATACACAACTCGGCCTGAAATTTGTTTGTATATAAATAGAGCCTTGATGTAATTCAATTTAAATTTATTTATTTAATTCTTTTAGAAATCAACCTTCCATTTTTTAGTTATTATTGTTGCTGGTGATATATATTGCACAAATTTTTCAAACAGTAAAATTGAAAAGGATTATTTCTTTCCTAGAATAAAAAAAGTTCAATAAGAAAATCACACATAACAGAGATCATCAGTGAAAGTTGATACATTGGAATCTATAATGATTGAGAAAAGAAAACAAGGTGTGGAAAAGGCTTCTATAAACAGCCAGTGATTGAGGGTGTTGCACTCTTGAATCTTCTGAATGGTCATCCAAATGGAACATGGTGCCTGTCCAGAAGGTACAAGTGTGCAACACTTGCATCTTTGACCGTAAATAATTATGTAAGGCACTGTCCTACTGATGGTTGTTAATTTTGTAAATAGTTTTTAAGATCTAGTCCTTTTTTTGTCAGAAGCAGTAATTTTGTACTCGTGTTGGCAACTATAAAAATATTTGCTACAACAATTGACAAATTAATTTGATTATTTAATGTATGAACACAGACATAAACATAATTTCAACACTAATATTAATGAAGAACAAGTTGATGTGACAATGAACATTGTGAAATTCTTGAAAGTTTGTGACATTTGTTCAAATGATTTTTTTTAAAAAATCTGTTAGCATCTTACAAAATATATAATGATAATAGAGTCTCATGTCCAGTTTAGTATGAGAGTACAGTGCATGTTTGGCCACCCTGGAACCCCATATCGGGTGTGCCTTCCTTAGAAACTGATGTGTGTGACCCCCAGCCCTTCCACATTTTGAATTTTTTAATATTTGAATAGAGAACTAATTATGCCATGTCACTGGTCTAGACTCCCTCACTTGCTAAGGTACAGCAGCAATCCAATACTATGTTTCATTAATTACACTGTTCTGGTGGCCTAGTGGTTAGAGCGTCTGCCATGGGAGGTTGTTGGTTTGATCCCCCGCCGAGTCATGCCAAAGATTTGCACAAATGGTACTAACAGCTGCCTCGCTTGGCGCTCAGCAATAAGAGGTTAGTGCAAGGACTGGTCGGCCTCGTGTCAGGATAATGTGACTGGGTGGGACATCATGTTACATGTCTGTGGCATGATGCCCCAGTGCAAGACATCACTATAAACTGCCTCACTGCAGACATCGTAGAGATATGACTGAATAATTGTTAAAGCTACGTTAAAAATCCTAATCAAACAAATAAACTTGTTTCATTAATTTGATAGTCGTTGTGACTCGTAACACTAACAGACTAGGAAGGCAGAATTATACCATATGTATTATGCTACCTGAATCCATCAGAGATGAGTCGGCTCTTCAGGTGGAGTGTTGCTGTTTTCCAACACTGATAAAAGTATGTGAGGATATGGGACTATACATTCATGAAAAGAATTTATCAGCTCTGAGAGAATTGAATGTTGAGGCAGTTGCATTTCAAGACCTTAAATACATTTTACAGTTTGTCAGTGCACAAATAATTAGAGGCAAATTTTTTCCAGCACAGGAAAAACCTGGCATATACAAGTGTAATTTAATCTGGTGAGATATTAATTCTATTAGAGTCCTTGAAGGAACATTTAGAGGGAGTCATATGCTTCAATTTACCCAAGTTTTAAACACGTTTTCTGTTTAATTCTGTAGAGCATATTTAAGCAGCAAAAACACTTCAAATAAAATTCATTAATCATTAGTTCCTTCGGTTCATTTATGTTTTCAGTTTCTATATCATCTAAATCATTAGGCTTTGGTGTGTCGACTTTTTGAATGGCCTAAAAATTTTGAAGAACATTGTCCGTGGCTAATGAAGATTGAAAGGTACTTTGAGCACAACTGCATGTACTATGTTGAATTGCAGTGAACTGTATTTGCTCAGTGTTTTGATTATTTCTAAATCATGTCCATCAATAAGCGAATTTGTTACCAAAGAAGTTTTAGCTTAGTTGCCAGTATGATTTTAATGCAGTCTGAGATTTGTTGGGTTTTATCCTACCTGGACATTTGTATACTGTGACTGAGGTGTCCATGTGTACAAGATAATGGTAGGGAAAGAAATCTGGGGGCTTCATGCTGGTTCTCGTCCTAGAGAGTATCCAGCCCCGTTCCCATCAGACAAGGAAGAAAATTTATCAATAATGGATGTAAACAATTTACTTTAACCTAGATATAGCTTTAATTCGAGATGTAAATTTTTCTTTTGAATCTCTCCTTCTCCTCCTCCTTCCCCCCCCCCATACCCTTTAAAAATGAAAGCAAAATTGTTAATAATTTGCTGTACAATCACTGAATTTTTAAGTGAAATATGAGATAACTGCCAGTAACAGTTTCATAATTTAGAAATGTAGGTTGGGTCTTGATTTTGAAATGTAAGGGGGGAGGGTGCACCAGAGGCACAAAGTATGGATGGTGTATAAATGTCACATTAAAAAATGAATAGGCAACCATGATGTGGTTGCAAAATAATTAGCACACATTTTACAAAGTGCTGAACTTGATGTTTTAGGATGTGATCCCTTTGCATGTGATGTGCCCTTTGTGGATAGACTAGGTTTTGACCTGCAGTCAGTTGGATCTGCTTGGCAGATTAATCTACCTTTTGCCAGTGAATTCATACCTCTGATAACTCATGATTATGGGTTGAATTTCATGATTTTTTCAGTAATTCACGAATTTATGCTGCATGCAAAATCGTAAATTCCCCATTTCTTGATTATTTAAAATCTTTACTAAACTAAAAGATTTCCCGATTAAGCCCGATATTAGAACCATTGCTGATTGGTAAAGTTGCTCTGGTAGCAAGCATTTTAGCGAATGGTACAGTTGGTCTGATAGCAAGCATTTTAGCGTATTTGAGTCTTCACATAAAATAGTAGTTTGACAAATGCTTTTGAGAGAAACTGAATTTTGCTTCTCGCATGCGCTGCCAACTGATTTTGAATTACCATTCGGCATCACATTTTGAAAATGTCTTCAACACCAATGAAAAATAAATATTGCACAAGAAGTGAAGTTTAATTTGGAATATACCAAAACAATTTGCACACAGTGTGCCACAAATGTTAGCATTGGGTATCATGGCCAAGACAATGCGTGGAAGTATATTGTTATCAGAAAGCACTTAGAGGTGGGGAAAATTGCGAGCCTGGAGGATTGGCAGCTATGGAATTCATATTTAACACAGCAATGATTGATCTCCATTTACATTATCTGAATTAAAATGTTTACTTTCCTTGATTCTCAAACATGTTAACTATTGGGGTGGGGGTGACCAGATTAATTAGTAAATTAAATTAATACTGTGCAACTGCAGTTGTTTAATTAAGCTTTTTACCACCTTGGAATCAGAAAATTATTTTTCGAACTAATTTAAATGGTAATGAAGTCTCCTGTATGTACATGCATCATGGCTTGGTACAGCCATAGTAAGAACATTGTCAAAATCAAACTATTCTAGATAAAGATAATGTAATAAAGTAGTATTTTTAAAAAAAAATATTACGATATTGATATACATTGTTAGATGTTTACTATGGAGACAAGATTCAGCCATTAATGATTTAATGTTCCCAAGGAAATTAAACATGGCGCTTTCCGATTTGCATGTATATAAGTTTAAAAATATTGATTTATTTGAAAAGGAGACTAGTGTGCAAATCTTTAACCAGCATATTGGATTGTATAAAGCGGTATATTCAGCTTCAAGTTGTGTTGAAAAGGAAATAAAAAGATTCATAATTTTCTCCATCGAAGAAGAGAAAACAGAACTGTATAGATCAGATAATTCTGCCATCATTAAAACATGGTGTTTTGCTAATGATGTAATTTTGATTTCACTGTTGGGCATGGAGGCACTTGTGACAAAACAGCATATAAGAGCTAATTAGTTTGCAGTTTCATCAACTCAGCCTTAAGTTGCATTGTTTATAAATACCAGAGAGAACCTTGATGTAATTCACCAGAAGTTCAGTTTAACAAATTTCTTCTAGAAACGAATTTTCCTATTTCGGTTACTAGTGTTAAGGTGATGTCACACATTTTTTCCCAGACAATAAAATTGCAAAGGATTACTTGTGTGCTAGAACAAAAGCTGTTCAGTACCAAAAAAATCACACAGAATTCATAGCATTAATGACAGAATTCAGATCATCAATGAAAGATGGTACATTGGAATCAATAATGATGGAGAGAAAAATGAGGTCGAAAAAGCTCCTTTAAACCACCATTGTCTGAGAGTTTGTTGCACTCTTGCACCTTAACAATGGGCACCTGAAGGGAACAGGGTGGCCATTCAAAATGTGCAAAATTACAAAACATGCATCTTTGACATTAAATAACTTAAGTTACTGTCCTACTTTACTGATGGTAGCAGATGTTCACAATTAAATATGTATTAAAATTTTTAAAATAAGTATTCTTTAAAAGGTAGGTATTTTTGTCCCAAACAGTCAGCAGTTGTGTTCTTTTGAAGTCAGAAGCTATGTGAAAAGCGCAAGTAGCTTTGCATTAAATATCATTAAGAAATACATCATAAAAAGATAAGTAGTTATGTATTTGATTAAAATGAGCATGTGACATATTATTTGTCTTTAATATCTTGCATTTTGGTCAACAAGGACATGTGTGGATTAGGGACATTAAGCACCCGTGTGAAAACAAACTTGTAAATTGATTCATACGAACATATTATTTAACTTTGTCTCCAATATCCTCGATTTTGTTGCCAAAGACATTTGTGGATGAGGGACATTAAGCACCCGTGTGAAAACAAACTTGTAAATTGATTCATACGAACATATTATTTAACTTTGTCTCCAATATCCACGATTTTGTTGCCAAAGACATTTGTGGATAAGGGACAATTAGCACCCATGTATAAACAAGCTTATAAATTCATAGTTTGTATACTAATTGGCAACCGTTTTGTTGTGGAGGTTTGGTACACCTGTTCCGAGAAAACATTTATCTAAACTAAATGTTGCCCAGGATCTTACACTCATTTCAGATCAAACGATATGATAAAGTTTGATCCAAGTGTTCATTTACTGTCCGTCCAACTTTGGCATAAGGTTGAATTTGATGGCATTGAAATTCTCTAATATCTAGTTAGCTTGAAAACCATCCAAGTCTTTACCATCATCAATATCCATTTGAAAAGTAACTACTTTTCATCCACTTTATTCATTTCCATGTAGTCTGATCTCTATGCCCACTGCTTTAATTAACAATCCCCCATCTTAATTATCCTTTCATCAAAGTTGGCATTCACGTCACTACCATTACTTGCAATTTTGATCTCCATTCATTACAATTCAAACGTTGAAATTAAATTTTCTACTAATAATTAACGTCTGTTCATTTGATCAAATTGTTCATCCAGGTCACTGCTATCACATGCACTTTAGTGCTGTTGCAGTATTAATCTCCACACATTAAAACTTGTCTCAAATCAAATTTTTCAATAGCTTTGTTCATTTTGAGGATTAAAAGATGGCATTTTTAGGCAGTGGGAATGGTTATCTTTTAATTTCAAAACAAAAAAAATTGTCTTGTTATTAACGACTTGGCAGCAAAGTCAGGGCATCACTTAAGTGCTGAATACCATGTTGATTCTGCAGATTACACCTCGATTGTTAAATCTAAGATTTGTTGTTTTTTTTTAACTGCTACAGAAACTAACTGCATGATAAAGCATTTGTTTACTCTAATTAAAAAAAAATCTTCAATAAAGTTCACACAAAATAACCTGTTACACTGCTACATGCACACTTTAACAAAGTGCTAAAGGGAGGGTAGCGAACATGTAACTGGGATCACATCCTGTCTGAAATTGATGGATATATAATGTTCATGATAACTTGCTTGATCATGTTTAAAGTTTTTTTGTTTGGGGGGTTGGTTGGATTTCCACATAAAATTGATCTTAATTATTTACTATATTCTCTTCTAGTGTTTGAAGAACCTGAAGATCCAACTAATAGGAGTTTTTTTTCGGAAATCATTTCTAGTATATCTGATGTGAAATTCAGCCATAATGGACGCTATATGGTGACTCGAGATTATTTGTCAGTTAAAGTCTGGGACCTGAATATGGACACGAAGCCAATAGAAACTTACCAAGTGCATGAATACTTGAGAAGTAAACTGTGTTCATTATATGAGAATGACTGTATATTTGACAAGTTTGAATGTGCTTGGAGTGGGGATGACAGGTAACGGAATTTATTTCTTGAGTTTACTTACATTTTTGTAATTTATTCTGTTACCAATGTGTTAATATTTTGTCACAGGTTAATGATTTGACTATAAATCAAAATAAATCAGAAATTACATAAAAGTGTACTAACCAGGCATTCGATTCCGGTATGATTAAATATAAATTTAAATTTTCTTTTTTAGCTGACATTTTTTTTACAAACAAAATCTTTCTTAAAAATTTTAATATGTTGTACGTAACAGGTTCTGTGTAATGTAGCCTTCATTTGAAAAGCACAGCTTAAGTTTCATTGACATGGTAGACAGATGTTTCAGAAAACCATTTGGCTTCACAGAAAACAAGATGCTTGTCCATTACCAAGCATGTTAAAGTGACTAGCAGTTAGAAAAGTATAAACGATATATCCAGCAGAATAAATTGATTGTTTGCTTGAGCCTTACATTTTTGCTGATTTCCAAACAAGCTGCAATAACACAAAATTTTTGCGTTCTGCATGAAATATGCATCAATATAAACAATATAAAAAGATTATATTTTTCCTCCATGTCATGCAAACTTTTGACAAGACAGCAAGTTATCCATGGTTCCCTACAAGTTTGATTAGTGAGAAATATCAAATGATAGATACCAAAATTATTTACAAGTCCTTATTTTGTTGTTTATATGGGAAATGTTCACTCTGTCTCAATCATTTTTACCTCGTATCTTAAAAGTACATGTATTTTGTGATTTAACAAGTTTCTGATCCCAGTATAAATCTTTATTAGTACTTGTTACCTATCTATATTTGATTTTTTTTTTTTTTATAGAATATAGTGCTTTAATTTTATATTAATGGGAATTAATACATAAGAACTACTTGACCTTGTTAACTGTTTATTAAGGTTTTGGTCACAGTTTTTAAATAGCATATACATTTAATATTTTGAGATGTTACTTTGAATGAAAAATTATGAAAATAGATCATTCTGTGATGAATTTGTTTCTTTGACCTTAGAGTTTAAAAAATTGCATAATGTAAATGTTTAACAAATTGCATAATGCAAATATTTTAGAGAGTTGGGTATTCAGGTTAAAAAAAACTTCAAATAATGAGTTTTGACAAATTAATGCATGAACTAATAGTGGGGAAACAAAAACTTAAGGAATTGCTGTTAATACAAGTGCAACAGTTTGCTAATGCTCAATGCTTGTCATTGTGAGGGAAATAGTACATATTGAAATGAAATAATAAGAATGAAGGAAAATAGATATGTTTTTTTTTTAAGCTTTAAATTTCTAACATTTCCATCTAATAATCCTTCATAGTTCATTAGCGACACATCTTTTAAACATGAAAACTGTTACCTTCAGTAAATTCTGCTGAGCAATAATTAATTAGGGGAAAATATGTTTAGCTGGTCGTAAATAACGTCGGTCTAATGTCCAGCTGCCAGACAAGAAGTTACAGGTTAGTAACTCTGGGCTGTATCTAGGGCTGTCAACGGGTACCTGGGTAATCGGGTACCCGACTAGTGTAAAACCTGGGCATTGAAAATTAATGATGAGTACCCGTTCACGAAAATAATTTGTCGACAACGCTATCAAAATATCTGCAGTAGTACACTGGTCTGATTTGTAGCTCCAGTCTATATTTAGGAGTAGGACCTCTCGCTATGCATCAGCGGCCCACTACTAAATGGCTGCTGCACGCTGGGTGTGCGAACAGCCTCACAGTTAAAAACAGCACTAATATGTAGACTACTCGTGTTAACATATCACTTCAGCGACTGTGTGGTCACATGGTATCACTGGTACAGACCATAGACGCCACATAACCACAGATTTGCCCTGTTTGCATGGGCAAGTCAAATCTGAGGTCAACAGCCAATGAATTCAAAGGTGTTCTGTTCTGACAGGGATTTATACTTTAAAAAAAAGTGAGTGTTCTAAAGGATTTAAGGCAGTGGATCATTAAAAGAGGGATTATACTTACCGTCTTGGTACAATGGTTAGTCTAAATAAAGTTATTATTAGCGTGCTGCCCGATAATTCGCAGCTAGCTACCACTGTGCGGATGCTTCAAACCGAGTAGTGTATTACACGGTTGGTCTAGGGTTGTACATGTCTTTCATGTTCTAACGAGTACCCGGGTGAATTTTTCTGTGGTTTTTGACAGCCCTAGCAGCATCTCAATTTTGATAGTTCTGTTTTCTTTACATTGTTTTCATCTCTGTAACTGTCCTAGGATGGCAATAGCTACTTTGAAAATATTGTGGCTCAGGAATGTTCAAGATGTTTGAACACTTAAATATTAAACAGTTGTGTCATGGATTTCTAGAAATACATGCATGCCTAATAGAGGATACTCATGTATTTAGTATTTAAAAAATCTCGATGGATTTTATTCATACTTTGTTTGAATTAGCGTGAAGCTGAGATGAGTTATTTTCAGCAATGCTTGCTGGAACTTTTAACATTGTGTAGATCACATGTATTACAGTAATGATTTGAGTTTGTGTATAGCTTTTTGCTTGACCAAGAAAAAATTTAAAGTATATAAGGTATCATTAAGATTAAAAGAGACATAGATGGGATTGAGTAGAATGTTTTAGAGCACAAAGCATATTGACTATTTAGTCCACTAAGCTAGAATGTTTACTTCCATGAATGCTTCTTGATGGAGGAACTAGACTTTTAAAAGTATGCTTTCGAGTTGTCTTATTCAATGTTTCATGTTTTTCAGGCACATTATGACTGGCTCATATAACAATTTCTTCCGAATGTTTGATAGAGAAAGTAAAAGAGACAGTACTTTGGAAGCAAGTAGAGAAAACATGAAGCCTAGAACAGTACTCAAACCTCGGAAAGTGTGTACTGGTGGCAAGAGGAAAAAAGAAGAGATAAGTGTAGATTGCTTGGACTTTAACAAGAAAATACTTCATACTGCATGGCATCCAAAGGAGAACATTCTAGCAGTAGCTGCCACAAACAATTTATATATATTCCAAAGCAAGGATTAATATTGGTGAAAACTTAGAAGTTTATTTCTTCAAATTGGACAGAAATATTTTCATGTGACAAGATGGTAAATGTTGTCCAAGTTAATGGCTATACAGGACAGGATTAAATGGATGCTTTATGATGTGCAATGTCAGGCGAAATGATAATTGCAATGTCCAGTTAAAATTGATGTCTGTAATGCCAAGAAGTATGAATGAAAAGTGGACTACTCGCACATTTGCCAGTTTGGTTCTGACATCAGCCAATCCAAATTAATTTCTGCATTGATCATGTCTTGTGTGCTACACAATGGCTGTCATCATATATACATGGTACATGTACAGAAAAATCTATCAGTATTTGTGTCAGAAAGTGTGATGACCTGGTTTCTATTTTGATTGCAAAGCATGGGGAAGACCTAGGTATTGCTTTTTTTTCCTTCTCACTTGCAAGGTTTTATTATGCATGGATTAAAAATTAACTTTCCTGACTTGAGTGAATTTTGAATGGTGGAGTGAACTTTCAGAGGGCTGACCTGTGTTTCATGTTCATGAAAGAAAATTTTGCGGAGAATATTTGTTGTTTTTTTTTGTTCATTAAAAGCCAATACATTTGCTTTGATTATGCTCATAATAGCCCCAGGTTGCAGAGTGGTCTTAGGTTCGGACCTTTACAGGTCACTGTCATTTCACCTCTGTGCACAGTTGCTCGAATCTTTGTATTTGGATATGTGATAAAGTTCGACAGTAGCTTCTGATGGGTTGGTGTTTCCTCTCTGGGGTTTTCTCAGATTCTTCTTCCACCAAATATTCTTACCACTAAGTATAACATTGTGGCTGAAGAATGGTGTTAAGCCCATACCAATATCAATATTAATACTAAAATCTTTCCCACAACACGGTGCCATGGGTATCCAAGTCTTCTGAGGTGCTCATCTATAAGAATTACAGACCTATTGCCTGTATGCATGGGTTGGAGTTTTGGCATGGCAACATTGGTACGTGTGAAAGCTTACCAGTAACTTTCCGTGGGTCGGTGGTTATTTCCATTACCAAATATATTGGTCACCATTTAAAGCCTGTCCTGTGCTGAAAAAATAGTGTAAAGCCTTCAAAATCATCCAACCAAAGGGAAAGCCAACCAGTCTCCAATTGTATTTACATTTGGTATTTTGAAGGGTTACATAATAGGTTTCAGAAAACTTTTCACAAGATCAAAGCAAGTTTTAAAATGTTATATTTCTGTAATAGCTGGTAATGTGTGTATATTCTTGGGGAGTAAACAGTTTTAGTGCTTGCATGAAAATGCAATTATATATTTTCAGATCTTACAGTCCCTGAGTGGACTAAAGTGCTTTCTGTTACGGATCACTGCCATCTCACCTCTGTCTGCACGGTTCGAGTCTAAGATTCGGCTAATGTAGCTATGTAAGAAAGCTTGCCAGTAGCTTCTCGTTGGTCAATGGTTTTTTCGGGAGTTTTCCCGGGTTCTTCCTCCACCAATAATACTGGCCGCCATGTATAGCCTATTGTGCTGAAAAATGGCGTTAAACTCTGCAACAACAACAAAAAATCAGTCCTTTTAATGATTGCTCAGATGGTTAACAACATCAGCTTGTCAGAGTTTGTACAATTTTAGACATCTTCAGAAAGGCGTTCAGGAAATGATCATCTTGAATACTACTTGTAGTTTCTATATGGAATTTATATTCCTGCTCATGCCGATGCCATGGGTGTCAAAGGCACATGCATATACATATCACTGACATCTTTCCTTGCGGGTTAGAGTCTCAGGTTGACAACATGAGTGTATGAGGAAGATTGCCTCTAGCTTCTTTGGTTTGGTGGTTCTTTCTGTGGTTTTCCTGGGATGCATGATACCCCAGTGTTTGACCTCACTTTAAACTGCCACTGCAATCATAATGATATTAATCAAAAATTGTTAAAGCTGCTTATAAATCAGAATCACACGCACTCCTTGCAGATATACTGGCGTTCATATATAGCCTATTATATGCTGACAAAAAATGGCATTAAACCAACAAATCTAAATAAACTTGCTTCTGCTTATTATTTTTCTATACTCAGTAACGGTTTGTGTAAGGAGCAGATAGATTTACTTATGTTGATTCATCAAGTTAAGTCTTGTGCTTTGGTCATTGTGGCCTGGCAGTCATGTTCTAGTTGAGTGTTCATTTTTGCTTGATTTGTTGGATTAACTAGATATTATGAAGAAAAGTTTGAAGCATTTTGTTGATATTGCCGATCTGTCACATTTTGCCAATATTGCTGTTGTGCAGAAACGATGGTTCGTCATTATGGCAATATATAGCGTTGTTAGTCCTTGGCCACATGTCTTCACAAAAAATTAGAAGTCAGGCACGTGGAAAAATAAGACCCAATTTGGAATCCTGTATAAATACACTTTCAGGACCAGATGTTCGCGGGCCAAGAGAATGAACCCCATAGGCAACAAAGACCTTAGAAATATTCATTGCAGACTTATCTTGTTGAGTGAAATCAAATTTCGATACAATCTACTTTTAAATGGCTTTAACACCATTTTGCAGAACATGATTGGCAATAAATACTCTAGTAATAACCACTGACACATAATAAGCTACTGCCATGCTTTCTCACATACCCGTATTCACCAAGCCAGAGAATGTAAATCTATGTAGACAGAGGCAAGATGGCAGTGGTTGGTAAAGGCAAGTGCTGTTTTGCTTCGATATAGGTTGGTATACCATTTAAATCGGTGTGAAACAGTGACAGCAATAGCTTGTCATAGCATTAATTGGCATGTTCCAATATGGCATTTATAGGGCTTCTTGTCTTACCTTTGTCATTATCACACCTTGATTGAAGGATGCATTTTAGTCTGAATCCAGGCATCATGGTGTGGTATCCATATTTTATGAACACATTTTCTAGTTGTCTTTCACTGTTGCAGAAACATTGCATTTGGTTCCACAAATAGCAGATGTTGTAAGAGTGCTAACTGAATGGTATTTTTTGGTGCATGGTATACTTTGTGGCATGCAAGTCTGATGGCAAAATATGCAGTTATTCTCAAAGTGGGTACTTTCACAAAGTAAATAAAAATTCGAGACATTCAATGCTAATTTACATCCTTGACAGTTCTCGTTCATTGAGTCGGGGTAATTTAACTTAGAAAAAAAATTGTTTGAATATTATGGTCTGCAATTATGCAAGTGTGCTGAATTTTTCAATAACATGAAAATGTTAACTTGTTCATTATCATTTAGCAGTGCATAGGTCAAAATTATTGTGTACATTTATTTGTCAATCACAGCATAATGATAGCAGTTTTTAAACTGCATTTGAACAGTATATTCTATAAAAAAAAAAGAGGCTGGTGAATTTGCCATTATTTCTGGACTGTCAAACAGCCGACGTTTTGAAATTAAAATACATTAGAGGTAGGTTTTAAAGTGCATGTACCAATTACCCAAGACTAAATGATATTTGCAAAATTATATATACTGATTCTCCACATAATTGCCAAATGCTCTGTGAAAAATGTCAAATGATTGAATGTATTGGAATGATTTGTTTACTGCAGTCAAATTTTGTAATCAAATTTTTTTCATAATTGGTATTGTTGAATGTCAACACGTGAACAAAAATGTGCAGCATATGTGATGGACCAAACATGTACAATTTATACTATATTTACAGAATTGTAGTTGAGGAAATTTTTCATTTTTAGCTCTGAAGACTTTAAGAATATTATTCAGATGTTAGACTCCATAAAATATCAGGGGGAAACTGACTTTTGAAAAGGATTTATGTGCTCACAGTAATGCTTTGCATATAATGTTGTCTGTCTACATGGCAGAATATTTTCTATTTTGTTTCCACACAATTTTTATTGGTTTTCTTCTATTATTACCAAACTTTGTAGAATGCATTTGGGGCAGGGAGGAAGCCAATAAGGTTTAGGTGCAGAAGTCATGATCACAAATTGAAAGAAAGAAGATTCCACACAACAACTTGATTTCTATATCAGATACATTGATAAATTTTAAATGTGGCTTGCATTTTAATTTTAAAAAATTGCCTAATTATTTTAAGGTGTGTCCAAGATCAAGGTCACAGTGGTGAGAAAGAGTGATTTCCTCACTATAGCACAGGTGTTTTATCACCTATTGACCATACCTTGTGGATGGCTTGCATATGAGCATACCTATTTTACTGACATAATGTCGAGGTCTCATGGAGTGAAAGAAGGAAAAACTAGTGTCACAAAACTTCTTCAGTTCTGTACCACATGCCTGGACTGAACTTTTTTAATGGCTTGCATTTCATACATGGAAGACACCACTTGAGTTGAGAAAATTTGGTCACGTACGATAACCATGGCCTGTATTGGTTTTGGGGTCAGATCAAAGCCACCATGGTTAATGGCCATGCAGTTGTGAGATCATCGCAAGAAATCCCCCACCAAAAAAAAAAAAAAAAACCTCAAGTTGCAATATGTTTAAATCCATTGGGGGACATGTATTGCAAACTACCAGTGGTATCTACAATTTGTTGTACCCAATAGTTCTTTTTAATAAATATTTTTGTACAATTCAAAATAAATGTTTATCAGATCATCCTGTTCATGTCCTTTCCTTCATGACCTCATTTGACTGGGTAAAGGTGATTGCATGCAAGCCCTGGTATGATTGTGCCTTATGAAGAACCAAGTGAGTTTCAAGTTGTTTTCTAAAGAGTTTTACTAGATTGATCCATTGCAGGTTTTTCAGAGTGAAAAGTCAATATTAACTGAATCGTGTCGAAATGGAAAAGGTAAAATGTGGTGAAACCTTCTGACACAAATCTAAAACCTGCACTGTAAGTATTGTCAACCAGTGATAAGCTAACGAGTTACATGATATTAAATTTTGTACCTGATTATTTGACTGAAGTAAAGGTTTTTATGCAGGTGTAATAATACTTACCTCATATTAGTCATGTATGCATCCTTATGGTACTCTTCATTTTGGTTTAACATCATCATTATTGGTACAAGATAAAAGGCATTGCTGCACTAGTAACATGATAAATTCTCTTTCATTATGCTGGTATGTCATTCTTTTTGTGGACTATTTGCAAGTTTACTGGAGTAATTTGTTATGGTGTACTGGAGTTTGTCTTGGATTTAACATGTAAAAGGTTGTCTTATCGACAGGTAAGAGTATATTCTGGTTTTGATCTATTATGAATGGAGATTTTGTTTTTCCCTTTGTATTTTAAAAAAAAATACAAAACGATGTGTATTGTTGAAACTTTGCTTTGTTCATTCACATTTTCATTCTTAGCTGACATGTCGAAAAATCTACATGAACTCCTCAGCAATAATCTGCACATGCTTAGAACCTCACTGCATTTCAACCAATCTTTATTTATAGGGAGGGATAAATGGGTGACCTAATTTGTAAAAGTACATTATTTGTAAATTTTCTTTCAAATTTGTTTTTTTTTTTCTTTTCATTTTCCACCTAGTATATATTGTGCTACCCTGAAATCATGTAACTTTGTGATGTCATGACAAGTGCTACTTTCATTTAAGGTGGGACACTGATGCTTATGTTGGGCTTACTGACTTTCAAAAAAATAATTGTTTCCAGTTTATTTCTTCAGTTTTGTGTCCTTGTATGGGTTCAAGTTTTTATCAAAAACCATTTGTTCAGAAAAACGTTTAATTACTGGTAATAATTGCTGTCTGCAATCAGTATGGTAATGCAGTAAATATTGGTTATGAAAGAGAAGGGATTTGATCGAGTAAAATGCCTGGCTTTACTCCTTGCCTGTTTTACATAATTTGTGTTCTGTATGGTCATTTCATGACATTGGCACTTTGCATGCGATGCAGATCATGGGTGAAACATATACATTGGGTCATATTTGGCAGTGTCAGGAACTTGACTCGTATATGTAATATGCATATCAGGGCACTAAAGATTTTCTCTAATTTCAATAAATTGTAACAAAGTTTTGTTGCCATCTGTGCTTATGGTAAAATAGGGACAGATCTTTTGCTCGAATTCACATGCACACCTTGGGATCTATTTCCTGTGTAACAACACCTCAGATTGAGGCTAAGGTTCAGATACATAGAGCTAGAGGAGATGGTCCTTAAAGGTTTGTGGTCCAGACAGGATTCTTCCATGTATGTTAGCAATATAGAAAAGTGTTATCTTTTGTTTGACATAGCTGTATTATGGTCACCACAGACCAAATATTAGTTATGTCATATCTCACATGCCAAATAGTCACATGTGCCCCTTCTTTCAACTAGAAAATATGACATCTGCTACAATGAACAACTTCTGAGGTGATCTTTGTCAGAGGCTGCAATTGCTACATCTTGAACCACTCTGAATAATATCATGAAAGCTACCTTTCATTAGTCTAACTCCACTTTATATTTCTTTCAACTTCATTTGCTGTAATACCAGAGAAAGGGCATTTAATCATTGGCTACCAATGATAATGCAATTTTTATTGTAATACATTACCTGTTGTTATTGCATAGCTTAATTTTTCCAGACTGAAATTGCACATGTTCATGCAGAGGTCTCGGAAACACTTAATTACGCGTATTTGGATGCAAATATTTGATCTGGGATGCAGAAAATAACTGGTGCAGGAGTCCTCCATATGCATACAAACAGCTGGGCGGCAAATTCAAATTGCTTCAACAACCTACCGAATGAGAATATGTTGCTTACTTTATTATTATAGCTGTGCTGATATTTACAATAATAGAATTCAGTGGTTTAAATACCCCCAGATGTGCTTACTGTATTAATAAGAAAACATCAAAAGAGCATGTAATAGCTGGGTGGCAAGTTCAAAGATTTTGACTAGCAGCTTGTGTGGGAAAATGTACTGAAATTTACAATGACTGAATTCAGAGACAGAAAAATCCTGAGATGTACACTTGGTTATTATAAGAATACACCAGAACTTTAGCTTCCATTATTGTGTTCATTTCTGATTTTAGCCAAATAAATATTGTATGCGACCTCAAAATCAGGACTTAAACAAAACTTCCTTTGCAAATTTGGATAAGTATTTTGATAAAGATTTTAATGAGATTCAGAAGAGTGTTGAGGTTTCTAGAACTGACAGTTTGCATTGAATAGTAGCCAAGTGTAAGAAATTGTGAGGCCTGGTTTATTGTTTGGAATACGACCATTCCTTGGATTAACAAAATTCAGTCTCACCCTGAGGGACTAAACAAGAGTTACACTGCAGTGAGGCTATTCTTCACATCTAAGGTTACCAATATTGGCGCAAAACCCATACTGAATTCAATTGATGCAAATAAAATTCTGCAGTGCTTACCAATTGAAAAGCGGCAATAGTCACCAGAATATTATATTCAAAATAATACCAAGTTTGGACAAATGGGATATCACCCGTATGCTTCTTCGACTCAAGATAAGGTGGCCTATACTGCACATGGCTTTGAAAAGATGTAATTTTTATGCATCAGGCTATAGAAATGAAATACATTACATTGGACTCTTTCTGGCATTTCAGCAAATTTTTTTATTTTCAACCAAAAAAAACACGTGATCCAATGTTTACAGAAATGGAGTAGCGTTGTGCAGAATAACTAGACACAGAATAGGCTGATACAGTTGTACATGACAGTGTTATAAAGAACGTGGAAATTAAACTCTATGGCAACCAACAGGTTATTCTAATCTACAAAGTTCAACATTGTCTGGGATGGGACTGCATCTTTTGCTGGCGTGACTCGCTTTTTTTTAAACCAAAATGGGAGTCGTGGACTACGTTTTAAAATCCTAGCAAGACCTCTGTCATGTGATGGAGACTTTTTTTTAGAAAGAATCAACCCAGTCTGCATGCATCATAGTTGTCTTTGTAGCTGTTCTGGTTATTGACCAGAAGACTTAGTGTTATGGTCTGATATTCATACACTAGTTGTTAATCCAAGTTTTTATCACTAAACTACCTGAGGATTGCCTTAAAGCTTGTTAATGCTGCCATTGATGGACATGTTAAGGAGGAGATTTTAGTAAGACTTTCTTGTGATGTCTACTTATCGTTTCCATTTACCCTCCTTTGCCCTTCAGAGACCCCCAAATTTTTTATTTGACCCCCAGTTTTGATACCAAAGTTTGTTTTTACTCAGTATGACCCCCAGTTTCGACAAGGAGATTTTTGACTCGGTCTTGCACCCCTAGGGGAAACACTGCTAGTTAATACTACCGGTAAATTAAAATGGTACTGATTTTCGGTCCAATAATGCCACCAGAGCATTCATCTCAAAATAGTTATTGCTATTTCATGGATGGTCAAATGAACATGTGCTTTCCACTAAATAAATTCTTGTCTAGTGTTTGGTAAAAAAAAAAAAAGAAATGTACAGAATGTTGTATTGACATGGGTTTTCCACCAGAAAGACTGCGATATCCAGTTATTGAATAAAAATGGTGCTGATGTGACTTTCAATTTGGCCATAACACAACAGACGGCTTTAACAAATGTTTTTTTATCACTAAATGGAAGATCAAAGTGATAAGAGTTTTCACCAAAAGACTATCTTTACTTCTTGGTTCTAAATAATCAGGGGTCTGATATGTGCCACAGTGGCTAGCTTGAAAATCTTGTTATCACTGCTTCTCCAGAAACTTGAAAGTTTTCACTAAAAGACTTCTTACGTTTTTTTGTTGGTCTTAAATTAAAATTAGATTACCCTCAAGGTGAAAGTGATTTTGAAATGAAGGTTTTTTTCACAAGAGGCATTACGGTGTCTACTTGGTCCAAATGAAAAATACTGACCCTCAATATGGCTGACAAGGTAGCAATCTTATAGTTACTTATAATCCTAAATGATGTAATTATATCTGCATACATTTCTCGCAGTTTAGCAAATATTTGAAATTGTCACTTCAGAGATGGTCTACTAGCACTCTATCTTTTAAAAAAAATATACATGCAACAATTTTAGCCTGTTCTATTTATTGAAAGAGATTTTTAAGAAATGCTTCTCTTGCTGTATTGTTTGTGGGCTCCCTCAGTGGTCTAAAGCGCTCACTGTTGTGGATCGCTGCCATCTTAATTATATGTGGGTTCGAGTCTTAGAATTGGCCAATGTTTGTATGTGAGAGCTTGCCAGTAGCTTGTTGGTCGGTGATTCTTTCTGGGGTATTTCTGGGTTCTGCCTCCACCATTTATATAGGCTGTCACGTATAGTCTGTATTGTGCTGGAAAAGTGGCATTAAATCCTACAACTGTATTGTTTGTAATTCTTGTTTTCATAGTTTATTTGCAGGAAATGTCTAAACAAAGTAGGAAATTGAAGGCATAAGATTCCCCATGAGATATCTACACCATCTCTGACCTTTTTGGAGTCTAAAGGTAGAATCCACCTGAACTGAAAGAAGTAAAGTTGCTTTTGTACAACTTCAAGAACAAACCTTTACCTAAGTTGGTGCAGGGCTTTCACTTTGATTTTAGATGCCAAAAGTTTGGATTATTTTTATACAGGAAAAAGGGGATTTTTTTCAGAACATTTGTTCCATAAATGAAATATGTGGATGATTTACATTTAGAGTGTTGATTATACTTAGAGGTTTTGGTGGTCATTAATAACTGTCGCTGTAAGTATAAAAAGAAAATGGCTTTCACTTTTGAAGTTTAGTTTGAGACAATGCTTCGGGGATTGAGAGCAGTGATGTTTATTAAGACGATTATTAAACACTTGCTGGGTGTATAATGTGCCATTCATTGTATGCAGGTTCTTGAATCTGTTTTAGTTCAACTAGCATTACATTCAGAATGAGGTCACAGAAAAGTGAAAAAGACTGCATGGGAAAAGGTGTATTCTCACATTACTTGAGCAAATAAACCATTTTCGTTCATCTGTAGATTTAATTTATTCTGGCTTAGTTTGGAGTTTTACAGCACAGCATCTCGAGTTGACAAGGCAGTTGGAGTAAAAGCGCTTTGCAGAAGGACACGCCACTGTAGCCGACATGCCAATCCAGGCAGATCCGATGATAGGGTTTGAACTTTCACCCTTTAATTTGCCCAGCATATTAACAACTGAGCTACTATGGTTATTGTCAATTTCACATTGTGTAATGTTAAATTTGTATTGTGAAGATGTTGAATGGATGGAGAAGGTGTCTAATCAAATGTTTTTTTAGTGGGTTATATTGCAGGAGACTGAATTCAACAGGATGCCTTGTACTAAATTCAACAGGATGTCATGTAGTACAAGGAATATGTCTTCATTTTTGTTGCATGTTTTCAAAGCAATCCCACCAGAACAAATTTTCTAGAAGCTACATACATGCATATGTAATAATGATAAACAGATATATAATCTTGTAGATAGGGACTGAGGTTGGTCTAGCTTGTTGTGGTTTGGTCTCTGCTATAATGACAACAAATTGTAATATTCCATTTCTAATCAAATTATAGTCATGAAAATTAAATGTCTTGGATTCTTTGCACCTGAACAAAAATTAAAAGAAAAAATCAGAAATTCTGATTAGAAAATGTATAATTGCAAACAATTTGTTATTCCACATTGTTGAATCCTAATTTATTCTTTTGCAGCTTGTTCGTTTGTTATTGCATCATACGAGTAGGCCAAATTTGGATGCCATAAAAGTAATAAAAATAAATTCAGTATAATGCCGTGTTATTTTTTCATGAAGAGTGAGTAAGTAAATTATATTGTTTGTTTTAACGTCTGTAGCAGACTAAGAATGTGGAAGATTGGATATCATCTAGAGTGTCCTGAGCATCCTGCATTCATAATAATGCCATGAAAGATATGGAATGTTAATTAAATTCGTCGAGATTGTTGTATATATTAACAGAAAGCATTTACTGAAATGTTAGGTGGTTGGGAGGCAGTATAAATGTTACCATGCTCATGGCTTGGTTGCATCGATTATTTCACAAGTTTTATGATAAATATTAAAGAATGCGGGATGGCAGACATTAGTAGTACACTGAACCACTGTTGATGTTGGTACTCTCTAAACAATTGGATACAGCTAGTAGTGTTTCAGTGTCTGGCATATTAAGACTAGATGAGATCCCATAATTGGATGATTAATTCAATGTTCAGAAAAATGGTAAATTTGCTTAAAAATATATGAAAAGAATTCAGTGTTTCAGCAGTACTAGGGAACTATATATAGTACCAAGCATATTTTTGAAGACGTAAATGTGAAGTGCACAGCTGCATTTTGTATGTTTAGTGCCATTTTAGCATGTGATACATTAATATACATGGCAGCCAGTAGATTTGGTCAGCATAGACTCCGAAACCCCCCCCCCCCCAAAAAAAAAACAAATGGGAAGCTTCGGCAGTCTTTATCACATAATATTCACTGAGCTAGAAATAAAACCCTTGCAGAAAGAGTTGAGTTGGTGGTGGTCTGTAAAGGCATGCACCTCATTAAATTTGTCCGCCACCTCGCTGCATTGTGTAATGGGTTAGTAAGTATCGAGACTTGGGTTGTAACCATACCAACAGAGTGTATACAAACAAATGTTGTACATGGATTCGTTTAAGTTACAGTCAACTCTTATACTGTGTTTATATTTAGCAAAATTCTATAATTGGGTATATAAATTGTCATTAATCGAACTAGATGCATGTTGATGTATAATTTTGTTGCAGTTTTTGTTAGCACTTCGAGACCAGGATATATTAATGTGATGGCCTGCATACCACCCATCCATAAACTGGCACGCTACTTGAGTAGTATTGCTACTTCTCAACTGCATGGATTACAATGAAACTTTACATACACCTATAACGGGTCTAGATGATCTGGAATAAAAATTGTGCTGCCCACTCGTCTAATGTGACAGTCACAGCAGACATCTTAAAACTGGTTATTGCATTCCTTATTGAACAGTCATGTGAACATTAGGGTTTCATAAAGTTTGTCCTAAATGAATATGGTTAAGATCTGAAGCACAGTATGGCCAACACTTCAGCGATCGTGAAAATGTCAACTTGTACTGAACGGAAAGTTGTATGGAGGGGTTTTGTGATTGTTTCCCCCCCCCCCCTTTCAGAAGGCTTAATTGTGATGATTAATTGGTCCTCAATAAGATGTATCCGTTTTGACATGCAATATGAACATTAATAGCCATCTTATTCTTGCTGCTATCTTCTCATAAATGGGAAATCTTATTGATATATGTATAACCCAACCAAGATATTTGGCCTGGCCCCAACGCTATATTCGCCACGAATAGTATAAAATCCTGTTTTTTTGTTTGTTTTGTATTTAAATTTGTTCGTGAGATATATTATATTTGGAAGGAAAGCCAGTTTACCGTCAAAACCAAACTATGAACATTAAGTCTTCTCCACAACAGTGATGGAGAACCGTCAAAATCGGAGTTTTGGGTCGTCATGAATACGATGTAACCGGCACTCAAAATAGTTCTCGAATTACAAAATTGGAACTCGTTTTCTTCTGCTTCTTTTTAAACTTTGTTTTAGGCAAACCTTTAGTTTACGTTCAGTACCAGGCATATTTTCAATCAACACCTTATCAACACGTCATTGACATATAATAAGCTGCCATTTCCGATATGAAGTCCTATCGCCGTTTTTAATTTTTATGTTGAAACGGTCACTGATAATCCGTTGTTTAAAGGTACAGCCATTTTTTGAGGATGGTATTCACATATGAGTGGTACATACCTTATAGCTTAATTTCACTCACTGAAGAACAAGAGTTAAATCTAGACACATAAGATCCCCCTCCCTCTCTCACTCAGTAATTGTGTTAAGAGCTTTAGGTCTACATCTATGACGGTGTTCTGTTACGTATATTTAAAGTTTCATTGGTTTTCCACAAAAAAATAATAATATGCTATTGTAGATAACCTTATATAAAATAAAGTTTATTTTTTATTTGACCTGAATTAATTTTTTTTTTAGTTTGACTCTGAAAACAATTAATACATAGCTAAAATATTCCCCATGTGTATGTGTTAATTATCAGGACCATTGTTAATATACGTAAATGTATTTATTTGAGTTCTATGTCTCCGTTATTGGGATTCCCTTACAATTTACCTGATGAACCGGACATTGTTTTAAGCAACAAATTTTATAATAATAAATAATATTTTATTTTGTAATAGAACTTTCTAGAAGGCTATTTTCCATCAGGTAATTTTTTTAAAATATAAAATGTTACTTGTGTTCCGGTGTCAAGTAGAGGACTATTTGATCTTGTCACTGGTAAGATTATTCGTCATTGTTTAAGATCTAGCAGAAGCAATATTAATCGATGTTTTATTGACACATTTAGAAGTCTCCATAGTTTTTAAGTACTGTATCACCACCAATATCACGGAGTATCTTTGTAAGGTGCAGTCGAACGGCGTGATTTAAGTGCCTGTGGGAGTCAACCTGTCATTATCATTAATGTTAATTTGTTTCATTTCGAGTTCTAGGATTTTTCAGACATCTCTGTTTTACTCAACCATCTAAATCTCTAGATCTCACCACACTTTGATGAGGTGAGATATTTATGCGGAAATACCTTAATTGGTATGTTCACAAATTCATTAAAGCAGATTATCAGATTGAGTTTTATAGCTACAACGTACATGCTGCTGGCTTGTATTAATGTGGTTTTGTTTTAAAAATTTACAACACTCATTGGCCCTTTAGCCAATCCCTAAAATGCTTCTGTTTTGACCCTCTATCCAATCCTTGAATTGCTTTTGCTATCACGAAAGGTAATAGCTTTGTTAGCTATTGATTTTCATCAATGGATTAAGAACAAGGCACTCCTATTATCAACTATAAGGATCCTGTCATCCATTGACACAGGACACAAACCACGCAAACGGGTTTCCTCCTTTTGGTTGCTTCTTTTGACATGCGCATCCAGTATATTCTATATTAACGCACCTGTAGAGAAGTGTGTGTGTGTGTGTGTGTAGTTATGCGTTGGTAAGGTCATAACATACGGTTTTGTTTGGGCATGGGTATTAACAAAAATACATATGAATTGATTTTCAAAAGAACTTATTGCATAATACAGTTAATGTGCATAAAATAATGTTCATATTTACATTCAAAAGTCTGACACATTTCTGAACAAGGCACATATGTATGTGCAAAAACTTTGGGTACAATAAATCTTGCTTGTTGACAATGTTGGCGCGATATCATAGTTCTCTTTTTTGTTTTCCTGCCAACTGAGAATGTAACTGGGGAACATAATCATCATATTCTGCTTGAAAGAAATTGCCAGCCACCAAATTTTCTTCCAGCTCATACTTTTTGACGAATTCACGTACTTTGCTTTTGGCTCTTCTATCTCCACTCTGATTGGTCAGCTTTGGAAGATCTTTAAAGCTCATCTTTCCTTTTGTCTGTTTGTATAAAAGGAAGACATAGCGGTGCAGGCCTGAAATAAAATATAAAATCATTATTTTCACAGTTTATATTCGTATACAGGTACATAACTGAATTAAGGTATATACACGATATTGTTATATAGTAAACACTATAAATATAAATTCGAAGTATTAAAGTATTTACTTTTTCCACAGGATACATATTGCATGATCAGAATCAAACTGCTGGAAACTGATTTCATCATAGTGGAAACTGTTTCACAATAGTGGAAACTGGTTTCATAATAGGGGAAACTGGTTTCATCATAGTGGAAACTGTTTCATAATAGTGGATACTTGTATTATTTGACTGAAATAAATTGTCTCATATAATTGAAATTAGTGTTACTCACAAGCATGTCGAAGCCATAAACAAAAAGACAAACTTCGATATAAATCCATAACAAGCCTGCTCACAAGTATGATATGAATGGTAGCAGACAAATGACAACTACAGTGAATTCACACTGGATACCAATTTAATTTGATATCATTATTTTTTACTTGTATGATTGCTCAAACCAAGAATCTGAAGTTCAAATGAATACAACTGTCAACTAGAGGACCCATTCACCATCAACCAATTCAAGCACTGATGAAATGTTTTTCTCAAACCACTTAAATCAATACCCACATTTATAAATGAATTTGCAGCATACGCTGCTTTTCCACCATTATGTTTAACAAAATGCATACACCAATATATGAAATGAAAATGCCTAAGTGTTCATAATACTGTAATTAAGTCACTTGTTATTTTAAGAAGTAGAAAAGTACTGATTTATGTTAACACTTTACCAACATTATGCCAGTGGATATATTATAAAATGCTGGAATATTTCTCCTCTAATATCATAATACTCATAAACTACATCCATCAAGGAGCTTAAACATCACGACGTGAAAAGTGCAATCTCGTATGTAAAATATGTCTAGAAATTAAATTTTTCTTTAAACAAATCTGAACAAAAATTGATTGCATTGCTCAAAATGTTCACCAATTGTGAATTCATGAAAATTTAACAATGGAGTTAAGTCCCCACACATAGTAATGGAAACGTGTTCTAATTTTCAACCTGTGCCTTTTGGTGGTCCAGCACCGACATACTGTGTGACTTGGTCACCCTTGGATACATCGGCACCGGGAATGTTAGTCACCAGCCAGTGGTGCCATTCGCCCATTATAGGGTCCTTCCGACTTGGTGCATCAGGGTCTGCAACGGAAACAACAACAACTGCAAATGGCATCGCTCATAAGCTACATCTACGAGAGGTAGTTTACTGTAGTCAATTACATTTAATTATGGATGTTAAAACTGCAGTTAGTCCAAACTTTCATTTTTTTTAAATACCATAACGATGCTATTGAGTTAAGGTGTGAAAATGAATACTGTATTGTTACATATATTTGATATAAGTCATTTATATTTATTTTTATTGTTTGTTTGTTAGATTAAAATTTGGCATTTTAAGTTTTAAGATTCGTTCATTGAAGGGGGGGGGGGTGACCTTTACTTTACAGAATAAACACTAGGTGTTGACCTCATTTCTGACCTGATATCAGAGTTGTAAACAAGGTTTTAAAATGATTGGTTGATTCCAAGGACAAAATGGAGTAAATTATAAACATCTTTCTAATTTAGTTGGGTCATACGATATTTGCGTGATTTCTTGAACCTGAGATTGTTCTGAGAGATTCCGGAAGGTCGTGACCCCTTTCTTGTTTACGTAAAATAGGTATATAAGTGTTGTTTTGGATCGAGATATTTAGTAGTTAATCTGGGCTTTGGAATACAAATATGTGTTTTATTGTTTGAGTGTAAATCATTTCAATTCGTTTGGAATCAAGAGGAATTTATTGTGTTATTTATCTAGAAATTTCTTGTGCTCATTTGGATTATTATAAAACTAAAACTGACTTCATCACGTGACATCGTCGTCCATATTGGATTACATCGTCAAGATTGGAACCGGGAACTATTAGGACATTTTATTATCAGGACTCTTGCAATTCCACTAGTGGATTATATTGTGAATTCTTTTTGGATTAATTTTTGGACTTGATTCTCTAAAGCCGTAAGCTTAAATATTTTCTTTTATGAAAATATTTGCACTCAATAAATTGTTTGTTAAATTTTACAAGCTTGTTATTTTCACTTCTTTCTATGTTGCTGCTTATTCGAGCCTAAGCACGTAACAGTATCATCATATATTTGATTTTCGTAATGAGAATTTCGTAATGAGAATTAAAGTTATTTTAGAATAAAATATGAACAACATGAATTTCAATCTGAAATTAATCTATCTTTTCATTGCAAGATATTTAATATACAATTAAACCAAAGTGAACACTAAGATCCACTTAACTTAAAGTCAAATGTTTAATATGTACAACTACCAATTGATCCTTCTGTACATCCATTCAATCGGTCACTCCATCCATCCAACTGTACTTCTAACCTGATAAACTGTATACAACAGTAGTAGCCTAGTACACTGTACACAACAGTAGTAACCTTGTAACTGTACACAACAATAGTAACCTAGTACACTGTATACAACAGTAGTAACCTAGTACACTGTAAGCAACAGTAGTAACCTAGTACACTGTATACAACAGTAGTAACCCAGTACACTGTATACAACAGCTGTAACCTAATACACTGTATACAACAGTAGTAACCTAGTACACTGTACACAACAGTAGTAACCTAGTACACTGTACACAACAGTAGTAACCCAGTACACTGTATACAGCAGTTGTAACCTAATACACTGTATACAACAGTAATAACCTAGTACACTGTATACAAAAGTAGTAACCTAGTACACTGTATACAACAGTAGTAACCCAGTAACTGTATACAGTAGTAGTAACCTAGTACACTGTATACAACAGTAGTAACCCAGTAACTGTATACAACAGTAGTAACCCAGTAACTGTACACAACAGTAGTAACCCATTACACCGTACACAACAGTAGCAACCTAGTACACTGTAAACAACAGTAGTAACCTAGTAACTGTATACAACAGTAGTAACCTAATAACTGTATACAACAGTAGTAACCCATTACACTGTATACAACAGTAGTAACCTAGTACACTGTATACAACAGTAGTAACCCAGTACACTGTATACAACAGCTGTAACCTAATACACTGTATACAACAGTATTAACCCAGTACACTGTATACAACAGTAGTAACCCAGTACACTGTATACAGCAGTAGTAACCTAATACACTGTATAAAACAGTAGTAACCTAATACACTGTATACAACAGTAGTAACCTAGTAAACTGTCTACAACAGTAGTAGCCTAGTACACTGTATAGAACTAGTAACCTAGTACACTGTATGCAACAGTAGTAACCTAGTACACTGTATACAACAGTAGTAACCCATTACACTGTATACAACAGTAGTAACCTAGTACACTGTATACAAAAGTAGTAGCCCATTACACTGTATACAACAGTAGTAACCCATTACACTGTACACAACAGTAGTAACCTAGTACACTCTATACAACAGTAGTAACTAGTACACTGTATACAACAGTAGTAACCCATTACACTGTACACAACAGTAGTAACCTAGTACACTGTATACAACAGTAATAACCCATTACACTGTATACAACAGTAGTAACCTAGTACACTGTATACAACAGTAGTAACCTAGTACACTGTATACAACAGTAGAAACCTAGTAACTGTATACAGCAGTAGTAAATTAGTACACTGTATACAACAGTAGTAACCCAGCACACTGTATACAGCAGTTGTAACCTAATACACTGTACACAACAGTAGTAACCTAGTACACTGTATATAACATTAGTAACCTAGTACACTGTATACAACAGTAGTAACCTAGTACATTGTATACAACAGTAGTAACCCAGTACACTGTATACAATAGCTGTAACATAATACACTGTATAGAACAGTAGTAACCTAGTACACTGTATACAACAGTAGTAACCCAGTACACTGTATACAACAGCTGTAACCTAATACACTGTATACCACAGTAGTAACCTAGTACACTGTACACAATAGTAGTAACCTAGTACACTACACAACAGTAGTAACCCAGTACACTGTATACAGCAGTTGTAACCTAATACACTGTATACAACAGTAATAACCTAGTACACTGTATACAACAGTAGTAACCTAGTACACTGTATACAACAGTAGTAACACAGTAACTGTATACAGTAGTAGTAACCTAGTACACTGTACACAACAGTAGTAACCCAGTAACTGTATACAACAGTAGTAACCCAGTAACTGAACACAACAGTAGTAACCCATTACACTGTACACAACAGTAGTAACCTAGTACACTGTATACAACAGTAGTAACCCAGTAACTGTATACAACAGTAGTAACCTAGTAACTGTATACAACAGTAGTAGCCCATTACACTGTATACAACAGTAGTAACCTAGTACACTGTATACAACAGTAGTAACCCAGTACACTGTATACAACAGTAGTAACCTAGTACACTGTATACAACAGTAGTAACCTAGTACACTGTATACAACAGTAGTAACCCAGTACACTGTATACAACAGCTGTAACATAATACACTGTATACAACAGTATTAACCCAGTACACTGTATACAACAATAGTAACCCATTACACTGTATACAGCAGTTGTAACCTAATACACTGTATACAACAGTAGTAACCTAATACACTGTATACAACAGTAGTAACCTAGTACACTGTATACAACAGTAGTAGCGTAGTACACTGTATACAACAGTAGCAACCTAGTACACTGTATGCAACAGTAGTAACCTAGTACACTGTATACAATAGTAGTAACCCATTACACTGTATACAACAGTAGTAACCTAGTACACTGTATACAACAGTAGTAGCTCATTACACTGTATACAACAGTAGTAACCCATTACACTGTACACAATAGTAGTAACCTAGCAAACTGTATAGAACAGTAGTAACCCAGTACACCGTATACAGCAGTTGTAACCTAATACACTGTATATAACAGTATTAACCCAGTACACTGTATACAACAGTAGTAACCCAGTACACTGTATACAACAGTTGTAACCTAATACACTGTATACAACAGTAGTAACCTAATACACTGTATACAACAGTAGTAACCTAGTACATTCTATACAACAGTAGTAGCCTAGTACACTGTATACAACAGTAGTAACCTAGTACACTATGCAACAGTAGTAACCTAGTACACTGTATACAACAGTAGTAACCCATTACACTGTATACAACAGTAGTAGCCCATTACACTGTATACAACAGTAGTAACCCATTACACTGTACACAACAGTAGTAACTTAGTACACTGTATATAACAGTAGTAACCTGGTACACTGTATACAACAGTAGTAACCTAGTACACTGTATACAACAGTAGTAACCCAGTACACTGTATACAATAGCTGTAACCTAATACACTGTATACAACAGTAGTAACCTAGTACACTGTATACAACAGTAGTAACCCAGTACACTGTATACAACAGCTGTAACCTAATACACTGTATACAACAGTAGTAACCTAGTACACTGTACACAACAGTAGTAATCTAGTACACTGTACACAACAGTAGTAACCCAGTACACTGTATACAGCAGTTGTAACCTAATACACTGTATACAACAGTAATAACCTAGTACACTGTATACAACAGTAGTAACCTAGTACACTGTATACAACAGTAGTAACCCAGTAACTGTATACAGTAGTAGTAACCTAGTACACTGTATACAACAGTAGTAACCCAGTAACTGTATACAACAGTAGTAACCCAGTAACTGTACACAACAGTAGTAACCCATTACACTGTACACAACAGTAGCAACCTAGTACACTGTAAACAACAGTAGTAACCTAGTAACTGTATACAACAGTAGGAACCTAGTAACTGTATACAACAGTAGTAACCCATTACACTGTATACAACAGTAGTAACCTAGAACACTGTATACAACAGTAGTAACCCAGTACACTGTATACAACAGCTGTAACCTAATACACTGTATACAACAGTATTAACCCAGTACACTGTATACAACAGTAGTAACCCAGTACACTGTATACAGCAGTAGTAACCTAATACACTGTATACAACAGTAGTAACCTAATACACTGTATACAACAGTAGTAGCCTAGTAAACTGTCTACAACAGTAGTAGCCTAGTACACTGTATAGAACTAGTAACCTAGTACACTGTATGCAACAGTAGTAACCTAGTACACTGTATACAACAGTAGTAACCCATTACACTGTATACAACAGTAGTAACCTAGTACACTGTATACAAAAGTAGTAGCCCATTACACTGTATACAACAGTAGTAACCCATTACACTGTACACAACAGTAGTAACCTAGTACACTGTATACAACAGTAGTAACTAGTACACTGTATACAACAGTAGTAACCCATTACACTGTACACAACAGTAGTAACCTAGTACACTGTATACAACAGTAATAACCCATTACACTGTATACAACAGTAGTAACCTAGTACACTGTATACAACAGTAGTAACCTAGTACACTGTATACAACAGTAGAAACCTAGTAACTGTATACAGCAGTAGTAAATTAGTACACTGTATACAACAGTAGTAACCCAGCATACTGTATACAGCAGTTGTAACCTAATACACTGTACACAACAGTAGTAGCCTAGTACACTGTATATAACAGTATTAACCTAGTACACTGTATACAACAGTAGTAACCTAGTACACTGTATACAACAGTAGTAACCCAGTACACTGTATACAATAGCTGTAACATAATACACTGTATACAACAGTAGTAACCTAGTACACTGTATACAACAGTAGTAACCCAGTACACTGTATACAACAGCTGTAACCTAATACACTGTATACCACAGTAGTAACCTAGTACACTGTACACAATAGTAGTAACCTAGTACACTACACAACAGTAGTAACCCAGTACACTGTATACAGCAGTTGTAACCTAATACACTGTATACAACAGTAATAACCTAGTACACTGTATACAACAGTAGTAACCTAGTACACTGTATACAACAGTAGTAACACAGTAACTGTATACAGTAGTAGTAACCTAGTACACTGTATACAACAGTAGTAACCCAGTAACTGTATACAACAGTAGTAACCCAGTAACTGAACACAACAGTAGTAACCCATTACACTGTACACAACAGTAGTAACCTAGTACACTGTATACAACAGTAGTAACCCAGTAACTGTATACAACAGTAGTAACCTAGTAACTGTATACAACAGTAGTAGCCCATTACACTGTATACAACAGTAGTAACCTAGTACACTGTATACAACAGTAGTAACCCAGTACACTGTATACAACAGTAGTAACCTAGTACACTGTATACAACAGTAGTAACCTAGTACACTGTATACAACAGTAGTAATCCAGTACACTGTATACAACAGCTGTAACATAATACACTGTATACAACAGTATTAACCCAGTACACTGTATACAACAATAGCAACCCATTACACTGTATACAGCAGTTGTAACCTAATACACTGTATACAACAGTAGTAACCTAATACACTGTATACAACAGTAGTAACCTAGTACACTGTATACAACAGTAGTAGCGTAGTACACTGTATACAACAGTAGTAACCTAGTACACTGTATGCAACAGTAGTAACCTAGTACACTGTATACAACAGTAGTAACCCATTACACTGTATACAACAGTAGTAACCTAGTACACTGTATACAACAGTAGTAGCTCATTACACTGTATATAACAGTAGTAACCCATTACACTGTACACAATAGTAGTAACCTAGCAAACTGTATAGAACAGTAGTAACCCAGTACACCGTATACAGCAGTTGTAACCTAATACACTGTATATAACAGTATTAACCCAGTACACTGTATACAACAGTAGTAACCCAGTACACTGTATACAGCAGTTGTAACCTAATACACTGTATACAACAGTGGTAACCTAATACACTGTATACAACAGTAGTAACCTAGTACATTCTATACAACAGTAGTAGCCTAGTACACTGTATACAACAGTAGTAACCTAGTACACTATGCAACAGTAGTAACCTAGTACACTGTATACAACAGTAGTAACCCATTACACTGTATACAACAGTAGTAGGCCATTACACTGTATACAACAGTAGTAACCCATTACACTGTACACAACAGTAGTAGCTTAGTACACTGTATAGAACAGTAGTAACCTAGTACACTGTATACAACAGTAATAATCCATTACACTGTATACAACAGTAGTAACCAAGTACACTGTATACAACAGTGGTAACCTAGTACACTGTATACAACAGTAGTAACCTAGTAACTGTATACAGCAGTAGTAAATTAGTACACTGTATACAACAGTAGTAACCCAGCAAACTGCATACAGCAGTTGTAACCTAATACACTGTATACCACAGTAGTAACCTAGTACACTGTATACAAGAGTAGTAACCTAGTAACCTGTATACAAGAGAGTAACCTAGTACACTGTATACAACAGTAGTAACCTAATACACTGTATACAACAGTAGTAACCTAATACACTGTATACAACAGTAGCAACCTAGTACACTGTATACAACAGTAGTAACCTAATACACTGTATACAACAGTAGCAACCTAGTACACTTTATAGAACAGTAGTAACCTAGTACACTGTATACAACAGTAGTAACCCAGTAACTGTACACAACAGTAGTAGCCTAGTACACTGTATACAACAGTAGTAAACTAGTACACTGTATACAACAGTAGTAACCCAGTAACTGTACACAACAGTAGTAACCTAGTAACTGTATACAACAGTAGTTGCCTAGTACACTGTATACAACAGTAGTAACCTAGTACACTGTATGCAACAGTAGTAACCTATTACACTGTATACAACAGTAGTAACCTAGTACACCGTATACAACAGTAGTAGCCTAGTACACCGTATACAACAGTAGTAACCTAGTACATTGTATACAACAGTAGTAACCTAATACACTGTATACAACAGTAGTAACCTAATACACTGTATACAACAGTAGCAACCTAGTACACTGTGTACAACAGTAGTAACCTAATACACTGTATACAACAGTAGCAGCCTAGTACACTGTATAGAACAGTAGTAACCTAGTACACTGTATACAACAGTAGTAACCCAGTAACTGTAAACAACAGTAGTAACCTAGTACACTGTATACAACAGTAGTAAACTAGTACACTGTATACAACAGTAGTAACCCAGTAACTGTACACAACAGTAGTAACCTAGTAACTGTATACAACAGTAGTAACCTAGTACACTGTATACAACAGTAGTAACCTAGTACACTGTATGCAACAGTAGTAACCTAGTACACTATATACAACAGTAGTAACCTAGTACACCGTATACAACAGTAGTAACCTAGTACACTGGATACAACAGTAGTAACCTAGTAACTGTATACAACAGTAGCAACCTAGTACACTGTATACAACAGTTGCAACCTATTACACTGTATACAACAGTAGTAACCCAGTACACTGTATACAACAGCTGTAACATAATACACTGTATACAACAGTATTAACCCAGTACACTGTATACAACAATAGTAACCCATTACACTGTATACAGCAGTTGTGACCTAATACACTGTATACAACAGTAGTAACCTAATACACTGTATACAACAGTAGTAACCTAGTACACTGTATACAACAGTAGTAGCGTAGTACACTGTACACAACAGTAGTAACCTAGTACACTGTATGCAACAGTAGTAACCTAGTACACTGTATACAACAGTAGTAATCCATTACACTGTATACAACAGTAATAACCTAGTACACTGTATACAACAGTAGTAGCTCATTACACTGTATACAACAGTAGTAACCCATTACACTGTACACAATAGTAGTAACCTAGTAAACTGTATAGAACAGTAGTAACCTAGTACACCGTATACAGCAGTTGTAACCTAATACACTGTATATAACAGTATTAACCCAGTACACTGTATACAACAGTAGTAACCCAGTACACTGTATACAGCAGTTGTAACCTAATACACTGAATACAACAGTATTAACCTAATATACTGTATACAACAGTAGTAACCTAGTACACTGTATACAACAGTAGTAGCCTAGTACACTGTATACAACAGTAGTAACCTAGTACACTATGCAACAGTAGTAACCTAGTACACTGTATACAACAGTAGTAACCCATTACACTGTATACAACAGTAGTAACCTAGTACACTGTATACAACAGTAGTAGCCCATTACACTGTATACAACAGTAGTAGCCCATTACACTGTATACAACAGTAGTAACCCATTACACTGTACACAACAGTAGTAACTTAGTACACTGTATAGAACAGTAGTAACCTAGTACACTGTATACAACAGTAATAACCCATTACACTGTATACAACAGTAGTAACCTAGTACACTGTATACAACAGTAGTAACCTAGTACACTGTATACAACAGTAGTACTCTAGTAACTGTATACAGCAGTAGTAAATTAGTACACTGTATACAACAGTAGTAACCCAGTACACTGTATACAGCAGTTGTAACCCAATACACTGTATACAACAGTAGTAACCTAGTACACTGTATGCAAGAGTAGTAACCTAGTACACTGTATACAAGAGTAGTAACCTAGTACACTGTATACAACAGTAGTAACCTAATACACTGTATACAACAGTAGTAACCTAATACACTGCATACAACAGTAGCAACCTAGTACACTGTATACAACAGTAGTAACCTAATACACTGTATACAACAGTAGCAACCTAGTACACTGTATTGAACAATAGTAACCTAGTACACTGTATACAACAGTAGTAACCCAGTAACTGTACACAACAGTAGTAACCTAGTACACTGTATACAACAGTAGTAAACTAGTACACTGTATACAACAGTAGTAACCCAGTAACTGTACACAACAGTAGTAGCCTAGTAACTGTATACAACAGTAGTTGCCTAGTACACTGTATACAACAGTAGTAACCTAGTACACTGTATGCAACAGTAGTAACCTATTACACTGTATACAACAGTAGTAACCTAGTACACCGTATACAACAGTAGTAGCCTAGTACACTGTATACAACAGTAGTAACCTAGTACACGGTATACAACAGTAGTAACCTAATACACTGTATACAACAGTAGTAACCTAATACACTGTATACAACAGTAGCAACCTAGTACACTGTGTACAACAGTAGTAACCTAATACACTGTATACAACAGTAGCAGCCTAGTACACTGTATAGAACAGTATTAACCTAGTACACTGTATACAACGGTAGTAACCCAGTAACTGTACACAACAGTAGTAACCTAGTAACTGTATACAACAGTAGTAACCTAGTACACTGTATACAACAGTAGTAACCTAGTACACTGTATGCAACAGTAGTAACCTATTACACTGTATACAACAGTAGTAACCTAGTACACCGTATACAACAGTAGTAACCTAGTACACTTGATACAACAGTAGTAACCTAGTAACTGTATACAACAGTAGCAACCTAGTACACTGCATACAACAGTTGTAACCTAGTACACTCTATACAACAGTTGTAACCTAGTACACTGTATACAGCAGTAGTAACATAATACACTCTATACAACAGTAGCATTCTAGTACACTGTATACAACAGTTGTAACCTAATACACTGTGTACAACAGTAATAACCTAATACACTGTATACAGCAGTAGTAACATAATACACTGTATAGAACAGTAATAACCTAGTACACTGTATACAAAATATTTCATGGGTATTACCTCTGAGAATAATTAATCTAGTTAAATGTACTCAATAGTAGCAAACGTTTAGTAAAACAATTCTTGTGTATCCGAATCTGAGGGAGATCAACATGGCTGAATACTCGGTAAATCAATCAGTACATTTAACACACACACTGCAAAGCCATACCTGCGTCATAAATCACCCACCTGCACTAATCAATCACCAGTCTTCAACAGTCACTACTTGAAGATTCCACACATCCACCTATTGCATAAATTAACCTGTATAATGCAATCACCTGCTTTCAAAAGAACACTTTTCAATTCCAAAAAGGTGACTGGTGAAGACTAGTTTGACTGTGTTTATCACAGAAAATTGTCGAATCGCTTTGAATAAGTCATAATTTTACATGTATTTATAAACCTGTACAATATTCACCTTTCTCCCATGCTAAATTTCTGAATCTTTAATGGCCTCATTTATTTTCTAGTGATTGTGACCATGACCTTGCAAGTGTTCTTCATCGTACCAAATGCATACCCATTCATATAGCTTTGGACCAGATCGCAAAACTTGAACTAACGTTATTATGCAAACTCATTTGTGTTCCTTCATTTGCAGCGACTTCTACCTTTGTGCCTCTGATCCCAAAATCAAAAGGTTTTTCCTTTCCTCCACTGCAAGTCACCCAGAAAGGTTGGTAAAGATATGTGATGCAGAACTAGTGCTAATATGTGAAAATCATTTTTCTTCTTTCAACTGATATCATTAGTTGTAGATGGTTTTAAATTCGGCAACAAATGGGTAAGGGACAAACGGTCAGCCTCATCAGTTTTTTTAAAATTAAAAATGGAGTGAAAAGGAACGAATGGGGAACAAAATCTGAAGTATAGCAATCACTAGATTGAATAATAATAATAATAATAATAATAATAATAATAATAAATAAATAAATAAATAAATAAATAAATAGCGGATTCAAAAGCTTCAGTATTGTTTGTTAATCTTACTTGCTGCTGTAATAGAGCAAACACAAATTAAGATAAATTACAGAATCGAGGTTTATATCTTATAAAAATGATGCATATTTATCTAATTGTATGTCTCAAAAGTTGAACAAATTATTAACCACAATGACTAAAAAATAGTTCCGTTTTTAAATAAATAATGCGGCGTATTTACGACATTATGTGATTTACCATTCATAATCAGTGTGTAGTATGCCCCCTTTTCAGCCTCATACTCCACTTTAGGACGATCTTTGACCTGAGATGGGGTCAAAACTATCCCTGGCAGGACATCAATACTTCCGTATTGCATCTGATAAGAGAACGCAAGATTTTTTGTGAGGAACAGACCAGATATCAAATTTATATCTATTGCTATGTTTCAATTAATAGTGATAACAAACTCGAAAGCATTGTTTATCATTCCCCTTTGGCTGCTGAAGTTTTAAAATATATTCCTTGGCTACTGATATTTTCATCTTTGTCCATAAATAACCAGGATTATACATGATTTTGATTGTTGGTGGAATTTGGTAACTACTACAAATTGTTTAGTAGGAACCTGGCCGTTTCAAAGGATGTGTTTAATGGGAACATTTCAATTCCAAATGACGTTTTTCTATGATGAATCCTTATGTGCATTCATACAGCAAGAACTCAACTGCAGGCAGGTGTGTGGACAGATTATACTTTCTATGTTCTCTTACAAAAACTGGTCAAACGCGCTAGTCATATGGTTGTGTACAGGAAATTTAACTTTAAAGCATTTATTTAGAAAAGATAAGACAAGATTTTCATACTAACCTGCCATGAGCGCCCGCACACAGGGGCATCACTCAACATGGCATAGGGGATGTCAATACAGGACGTTCGCAGATAATATCTTGTTTCCTAACCCCACTCCCCCTTGTCCGCTTTTGTCCGCATGAGGTTTTGACCCCCACCCCACCCCACCCCGGCTGCAGCTAGCATTATACACTGCTCTAAAGTCTGGCAGTATAATAGCCGGTGCTCTTAAAATACAACGCTAACTGATCTCATCACCATATGTAGCTCAAAACAAAGAAAAAAGTCTTTAACCAGTTTTTATTTAGAAAATACAACTAAAGTTGTCATCTCACAGAAACCTAAATTTGATAGACTGTCAATGTCTTACTCCACTTCAGCAAACACAGACTGTAGCCAGTCAAAAAAGTTGCGAACAACCGGCAGACCAGAATCACTACTTTCAGTTGCGGAATTTGATGATGCAGACGCAGTTGACAGAATAGCGCTAACAGATTCAGGCTTCACAGCGCCTACGTCTGCCACTTCAGCTTGTGTGCTCACCTGCATGCCTGTGAATATGGGCAAGATTGCGCTTCTCAGCCTGAGATGGAAAGTACAGGCCACACTGATTACAAACAAGAGTCTCAAGATCAGCAGTCACCGAATCATGGATAGTAGAAATAAAATGGCATCCTCTGGAAGTCGTGTGAAGGCTGCAGATGTAAAAGAGCCAGTTGTTTATAAAGTGATCCAAATGTTCCACTGTTTCTGTCAACTAGTGCATAGGTAATCCTTTTATATGTGATGTAGTGCGAAACAGATGGAGGTAAAAATCATCAGGACATATATCATTGTAGTTGGTGCGACGCTGACCACAGCATGATTCACTGTTGCACTCCACAATCTGCAAGCAATACTGCGACTGATGAATGTGACGACTTAATCACTCATCTGACGGTGGACTGATGTCCAGTTTTCCTGCATCACATGATACAAAAGATGCTACCACATCACATCCATCAATAACTGTTAAGCTTCAGATTTCTGCCAACACTTTAACGGCCTTCTGGATATTGGCCCGTTCCATCTCTACATCACACGTCTTTCCATTGCTGTCCAAATGAGATCTATAATGACTGCGATGTAGAATCACTCCTGATGGGTCGCGTGACAGAGGAGCTATGCGTCGTTCGACGGTGTTGTGGGCAGAGTGCCCTAGTGCATGACACGCAAAACGAAACTTGTATCCATGTTGTTGTAATGGAAAGGTCGTGTAGAGGTGTCTTGGACTAGGTTGGGGTGGGGTGCTCCCAATATTATATTAAATTATTACAAAAGACCCACCCTGGCTCGTTTGTATCAGAAACTGAAGTAGTAATAAAGAGATGCCGACAGTTAAATTACTTAATACACAAAATGTGAAATTCAAATAACAACAATTTAATATAATTCAATAACAGATAGTCATTTCTGAAACAAAATTCAAATTTTAAACCATATCACTCGTCTTTCACTCGACTACGTGACGGCCTATTTTATCATCTGACTTAGTGTGAGAGTTGTGCCTCCTGTCATGTGTTCCATCTCATCTGTATTATGCTTCTCTGGACCGATACTCAAGCTCCCCTCCAGTCCGTCTAGCTTCTGCCTCCGTTCTCTACTTTCTCGTCTCCCAGAGACTCAGAACCAACTGCACTAAGGTATTTACCTCTGTCTCCTACAAGTTCTCTGGTCCCTAAAAGCTTCCTGTTCGAAGTTACTTTGTAATTCCCTGAATAACACAGTTTCCCACCATTTTCGATTGACTTCGAAGTAGCTTATCTTCCCTTATAATTCCCACAAGATGGTTTAGCGACTACTGACGATTAGTTCTCAAGATACTAGACTTAAGCTTGCCAAAGGTGGTCACGCCTTGCTCAATTCCGAGTGGATGTCGATTCATCCATGGTTTACATAATTAGCAGACACTGCCCCTCCCCGGCAGTCTGTCAAGAGTGGAATTACGACCGCTATCTGATGTTCCTTTGATCTAAACACAGGATATTTATGTTTCTTACCTGTGAACCATGTTATGGCCAAGTTATATGTTACCTAACTGGCTTTGACACCTCATTGTTCGCAAGACTAACATGGTAACCTTTATGACGCAGAATTATTAGCCTCATGGTCTTGCATATACATGTTGAAATCTAGTTATTATTCTTTACAACGTGACAGCGGATAGTATTTTCGGAAATGAAGGGTTCTCATCCGGACCGCCATCTGCTGTCATGACCACAATCGGCTTCACTGATTCATTAATACACATACCGGGTTGAAAAGCAGGAAGTTGTTTGAATTCTTCAAAATCAGCAGCGTATGTCATTGCTGTGCTACTGTCATGCTTTCCACTGCGAATGAAGATAGCAGTTGGCCCTGAATACAATACATTCCTTGGTTTTATAACACATGCAGCATAGACTGATGCGATCAGTTGTGGCGTTTAGCAGTAACCCAGTCGTGATAAGGCAGCTGCACACGATACTCCATGTGCATCAGAATGGGGGTCTGCTTCTTTGCTGCCGATAATTCTAGTGGGACACGTGCCTTGTGGTCTTGGCTCAAGAAAAAAGCGTTCTCCCATAGCGATATCCAGATCTGTCAAGTAGCATATTGTAGCTGCTGCAAAATGAGCATCCACGTGATTGACAAGTGTAGTGGAGGTAACTGGTCAGATGTTCAGCAGCACAGTGCATCGATGATCACACTAGGTTAAGAGACTGACGATGATGATAATGTTGATGGGTAGGTGGGTGGGTAGGTGGATGGTGGTGCGTGTGTGAAGTTTTAAATTTTACTTTTTCATTTCAAAACAATTTCATATTCGTGTTATTTTCTTTCATTTATATTCAATTGTTTTATATATCTAATTTAGTATCTATTGACATTTACATGAGCACATTCTTTAATGTAATGGTTTGAGATTTCTCCAGTTTATTCGATGTTCTTGTTACTTGTAGTCTCCCAGACTCTCTATAGATTCACTCACAATACTATCTGTTTTTTCTTTCACGTAATTATGTACGCTGTGTCTGTCTTGTTGCTGTAACTACCCGTATCGGCAGTCTCTGTCAGCTGCCATTCTTACAATTAGTGACCCGATAAATCAGACCCCAAAAATCGAGCAACTGTTTGCACACCTATGTCAGCAACATATCGGTGTACATTTTGGACACTTTATCGGATATTTCTTGCGTCTCCTGAGTTACTGTCAATATAAAGGTCTGTTCAACGATAGATACAGACAATTTCCAGATGAAATCATATGTCTGACGACTTGTTAATAGACATTGAAAAACAACCTTATGTCATGTTGCCATTTTGAATTTCATGGCTACACACTGCTGTTAGCTAATAACGGCAAGTGTTTAAACTAATCGCCACGAAGGACTAATATTGTGCAAGAAGACCTGATCCGACTAAATCTCTGGGAAACAATTTGAGATATTCCCTTCTACCCAGAAAAATGTATCGTGTTTACAAGAAGAAATCTCCAATCATGTCCAACTACTCTTCAGGGGCACAAGCTAGCCACTGAGTATGCAACAAAATATTCTGGGTATAATTCTCTAAAGACGTCTCTTGAAAGAAGAATATAGGCAAGATGATGATCAAAGGGAACATAACCCTTGGTTTACTATGTCGTAACCTCTGAACCAGCAACGAAGAAAGTAAAAAGCTCACCATAACAAAGACCTGATATACAAAATCACCCCCAAGAAATTCAGAATGATGTCCGCAGCGACAAAACTCTTTTTAAACGCACCACAGAGAAATTGAACATATTATTGATAACAGTGGCAGAATCTCCTGACTTAATATCTCAAAAGCATGAGCTTGCTACCTACATTTTCTAATGCAATCGTCAGCTAAAGGTAAGACCAAGTGATTTTCGGGGCTGTACCAGTTGAGGTAAATTTAACTCTTTACCGCCACGGTAGCTGAGTTGGTTAGCATATACGGACGCAAACGTATATTGACACACTTGCGCCTATTTCTACCTTAACTATTATTACTTTTATACTTGTCCTACCGCTACCTTATTTCTTTTTGTCTTGATCAAGCACCTGATTCTTGGCGTCCACATCTATTAGTCTCAAGTGTGCCCATGAGAGATTTCCCGTTTGTTGTTTGTGAAGTGTCTGTAAAGGCTATGTAGCCTAACACGGGAGTAGCAGTCCTTGCTGCACTTGAAAGTTGGTTGATTCTGGTGTGTGTTGGAGCTGCTTTTCTTCCTCCGAGATCTCCTTTGATCAGCTAGCAAATGTATCTTGACTGCACCGCCTGCAATGCCTTTAAAAACAGTGACTAGAGCGTGTCGCCAATCGGGCCTGTCTAGAGCAAGCTCTTCCCATGTGTTCACATCGATTGAAAGGCTTTAATGTCGCGCTTGCAGACATCCTTGAAGCAGAGATGTGGCCGTCTGTTTGACCTTTTTCCAAAGGCAAGTTCCGAATAAAGAAGGTTTTTGGGGATCCGTCCGTCATCCATCCGACGTACATTCTCTCAGTATCTGATGCAACGTTGGCGGAGGAGTGTGACCATGCTGGGAATCTTGGCACATTCAAGCTCCGCGTTGTTTGTTGATCCCGAATATGCGTCAGAGACATCGCATGTGAAAGAAACTCAGTCTTCTCTTGTGAGGCGTATAGAGTCCAGGTTTTACTGGCATACAGGAGAGTACTTGACACGCAGGCACGATACAGGGAGATCTTAGTGTTCAGGTCAGCATGTTGTTGTTCCACACTCTCTGCGACAACCTGGAGAGAGTTATTGATGACTTTCCAATCCGCTTATTGAGCTCAACATCAATCGAAAGGTTGTTGGTGATGGTAGAGTCGAGGTACGTGAATTGACTGACCACCCCAAGTTTGTAGTTGTTGATGATGACACTTGTGGTGTCTACTTTCTGAGCCATCACGTTTGTTTTCGTTAGATTGATGGTCAGCCCAAACTCACCGCATGCTTTAGCTAACGGTCCATCAGGTGTTGTAGATCAGATTCTGTGTGAGTGGCTAGGTCAACATTGTCTGTTAAGAGCATATTCCTGATGGTTGCTTCAAGAACTTTTCTCTTTGCCTTTAGTCGTGTCAGGTTGATCCCTTCTGTGGAGGTCTCAAATGTATGCTTGAGCAGGACAGCGAAGAAAATGCCGAAGAGTAAGGGGGCAAGGACGCAACCCTTTTACACTCCTATGCGGATGTTGAAGGGGTCGAACATTGAGTCATCGTACTGCATTGTACCTTTTATGTCATCGTGGTAGGACTGAATCATGATTAGCAGCTTTGGAGGTCATCCAATCTTTGCCAGGATTGTGAAGAGTCCGTCTCTGCTGACCAGATCGAACACCTTGGTGAGGTCTATAAAGGCCAGGAGGAGAGGTTTGTGTTGAACTCTGCATTTCTCCTGCAGTTATCTGACGGAGAAGATCATGTCGATTGTGGACCTCTCTGCGCGGAACTTGCACTGCGACTCTAGAGACACTTTGTCAGCAAGCGTCTGCAGTCTGTTCAGGATGGCGTTACCCACAACCTCGAGAATGGATATACCCTTGTAGTTGTTTCAGTCCCTTCTGTTGCCTTTGTTCCTGTACTGGGTTACGATGTTGCCGTCTCTCTCATGTCCTTAAGCACTGCACTCTCATCCCAGCATTGGCAGAGGAGGTAGTGCAGGTGTGTGAGCACCACTTCATGACTTCTTCCGAGATGACATCATTCGCTGGAACTTTACTTAAGTTTCTCTAAGGCCTTCTTTAGTTCAGCCACAGTAGGTTTCTCGTCCAATTCGGCCATGAGCGGGAAGTTTTCAATGGATTGAAGGCATCGTTGGTCACGTGGTTCTGTATGGAGTACGGTTCAAAGTGGTACTCCACCCAACGCCCCATCTACTTCCACTTGTCCTGGGTGTATCTCCATCGGCAGACTTCATTGGTACCATCACTTTATTTGTGGGGCTCAATGCTTGGGCTCATTGCTTTCTTTATGGCATCATAAAACGCCTCTGATATTTCCGATATCTGCTGACGACTGAATGCTCTGACTGAGCTGAAGCCAGTATTCATTGGAGCACTGCCGTGCTAGCCTCTGCACTTGGCTTCTGGTAGACCTGTATGCCTTTTGAGTCCTCTGGTAGGGGGTCGTTTGTATTCCAGGTGAGCATTGCGACTCTCTTCTATGAAATGGCGTGAGTGTGGCTGAGTTAGCTTCAAACCAATCAGTGTTTTTTTTACAGGTTCTTACTTAAGGTCCGTGTGGCTGTGCTGTACACAATCTCTCTGATGTGATCCCATCTCTCTTTGGCACTGCCGTTGGGAGGTTCTGAATCAAACGTCTTGGAGAAGACATAAGTGAATTCATCAGCCTCGTCTGAATACGACGTCTTGCTCACGCCAGTGTGTATTTACCCTCTTGCCTAGTGCGGTGTATCTTCTTTGGCTGAAGCTTCATTTATCAGCATATCAGCGAGTAGTCAGTGTCGCAGTCAGCGCTGTGGAAAGTACGGGTAAGAAGCACACCTTTCAAGGCAGACTGTCTCGTAATGACCAATTCCAGTTGGTGTCAGTGTTCGGACCGGGGATGCCTCCAAGACACTTCATGCTGTAGCCTTGTTTGACAGAATGAGTTGGTGATGTTGAGGTCGTGGTACAAGCCCATCTCAAGAAGTTACTGACCGTTCTCATTCATCTTCCCAATGCCAAACTTGTCATGACAGGAAGGCCTAGATTCATGGTCAGCACTCACTCTGGCGTCGAAGTCGCCCAGTAATATCAAGTTATCTTCCTTTAGGAAGTTCAATTCGTCGTAGAACCCATCCTTGGTATCAGCGGTTGCGCGTAGTATGGGAGCGTAAACGCTGATCAGTTTGACATGCCCGGTTGTGGTCTGGAGGCCGATGGATAACAATCTTCCGTTTCCTTGTTGGCAGGGTTCTATCATCCCCAGCAGAGAGTTCCTGACGGCGAATCCAACACCAAACGTTCTGGCTGCGACAGCTCTCTTTCCTTGTCAGAAAAAATTCTAGTTCTCTTCTCTGAGGATCCCGATATCTGGTATTCGTGTCTCATGTAGTGCTTCGATGTTGAACCAGAGTGTTGCAAGTTCTTCATTGATGACTGAAGTCTTTCGAACATCACTGATTGCCTGGAGATCATCCGAGAGTTCAGTCAGCATAGTCCATATATTTCAGGTTTTTTTTTTGTTGTTGTTTTTTTTTATGGTTTAACGCCATTTTTCAGCACAATATATAGGCTATACATGGCGGCCAGTATTAGTGGTGGAGGAAGAAACCGGAAAAACCCCGGAAAGAACCACCGACCCACGAGAAGCTACTGGCAAGCTTTCTCACTTAACTACATTAGCCGAATCTTAGACTCGAACCCACGCAGACAGAGGTGAGATGGCAGTGGTCCGTAACGGACAGCGCTTTAGACCACTCGGCCACTCGGGGCCCCATATTTCAGGTACTTAGATTGATGATTGAAGGTTTCTTTGTTGGTTTTCGTTTGTTATTTCTTGGTGCAATAGTTGCAGTCAGCTTTGTCGGGTACTCGGGTACCTTATACCCTAATCACCCAGTAAGGCAGAGAACTGTGCCAGGATGGCACCATATTGTCTTGGGGCTGCCCAGCTAGAGGCGGACGGTAGCTGTCCACAGAGACATGTTAGTCTCTTCCACTGGCGGAAGCAACCACTGGCGTCTGACTTATAACCGGTAAACTGTTCCTACCAGTGTTGTGTCGCCGCTATGAAGCGAAGCTGGAGTGTTCTCTCCAGGACGCAAGCCTGGGCTGAAAGATATGGAGAATCAGTTGCTGTCCATGCAACTGATTCATACTCTCCACGCAGCTGATGGATCCAAGGAAAAGGACAGCCGATACGTCATGGCACCTGATGTGTCGCTGATGTTGCCGAGATGACACTGAAAACAGTGCCATGTCGCCTTAGGGACTCCGTTTCCGTTAAGATTTACTCCCTTAGCCTTTCCCACGAGAGGGTATAGTCGCAAAGCAGCGTAGGTACGAAGTCAGAGTTTACCTTCTATCTACCTACCTACCTACCTACGTACGTACGCACGCACGCACGCACGCACGCATGTATCTATCTATCTATCTATCTATCTATCTATCTATCTATCTATCTATCTATCTATCTATCTATCTATAGTACATGTTTGTGTGCAGCGATTTGCATATTTAACTAACAGGTGACATCATACTCATAATTAGTCCATCAACATCAACACAGATTTGGTATGCTTATTTATCGGACTACAAATTCCAGGCAGTTTCAATTGTCTAAATAGTCTCTGTTTTTGGTATAAGACTATCACCGCTGTCATCGTCAGAAACTTTGCTGTTTTATTTTAATCACGGACCCTCGTCCATGTCTTCTTGTCAATGTCTGTCTTTTTTGAGAGCATGCAAGTCGCTCTCTGAGTGAGTAGTCTTAAAATGATATATTTTCTACAGTTCACTTTCGTCTGCAATTTCTTTATTCTAAAAGGATTCCTGTTTTTTTTTTTAAATATGATTACAAATTCTTTTATTTCATTCTTTATCTTTTCTCAGATTGTTTAATCAGTCTTCAAACTGTTCACGGCTGAATTCTGAATTTCTGAGCGCTATGTATCCTTTTAGGTACTCTCATATTAGTTCAATAGCATGATTGTCTGCATAGTATGTGGAAATCTCGAAGGAGAGTGACCATTTAATGGTAATTATTCGTTGACGTATCATGTTTTTCTTCCGATTTGTTTGCACAGTACAAGCAGAGATGCTTTCGTCATCTTTTCATTATGTTTAAAATTGTAAATCCAGTACCATTCTTGAGGGACTCTAGCAATTTTACTGTTTCTACTAGAACGTTAAAATTATCGTTTCCTTCCATTGTAGACAAAAAAGATAGCAGATGCCGTGCAAATTCTCTATCTTACTATAAAGCATTGGTCTCATTCTGCAAGTTGGGATTTTCTGCGTTTGATGAAAATAAATTATCGCATATATAAATAACACTGACGAAAATTACAAAACAATGTGTTTGATTTGCACGATACATTCACAAATGCTTTCTATTTTTTGATGTTACATGCTGTTTTATATTCAGATATTTCTAAAATCATGTCTTAAAAAGTTCAATCAGATCCAATTAACAACTAAACAAAACTTTGTACGGCGATATCTTTGAAGTATGTTCACCTGTAAGTTACGTTAATTTGTTTTATGGAAAACATAAAAAGGCAACAAAACATATGAAAAAGAAGAGCGAAGGGTCTCGAGCTCAAATAATACTATCAATACCCGTCTGTCCGATCACTTCAGTTATTCATTACATAAATATTTACGAATGTGTGGAACTCGTATGTCCATTACGACCTGTGTAGTCCTATTGTTCATTAATGCTGTCAATTACTGTTCAGGTCACACATGCATATCTGGTTATCTAAGGTTATGAAAGCATCGCACGTGTGGTTTTACTGGCTGGTGATTTTACATGATTTTGTACTGAGCTCTGAACGTGCTTTACCTCTAGGTCCGTAATTGACATGATTTTCATCCTGATATTAAAAACAACTTATTACACAAATAAAATATTAAACAATCTGTGAATCGAATAGTCATATATAAGCATGCTCTTTTTGTGTCAAGTGAAAGTTACATATTTTTTTTTTTTTAAAAAGCATCATGTATAGTTAGTAGTTAGTTTGATGACATCCTGATCCTCATAGAAATTCCCAACACAATTATCTGTCATTCAAAAATAATTTAAATAACAGAAAGTATTTTATACAGTTGTATGTATGTATGTATGTATGTATGTATGTATGTATGTATGTAGCAACAAAGAAAAATATTAATAGTGGTGTGACACCTGTACCTCATCTAAAATTACTTGAAGCAACACGTTGCATTCAACTCCTGGTAAATGATTATTTTTTGTTTAAATCCATCTGTTAAAATGCATGAATACATTGAGTTAGAAGAGGACATATAAAGGCATGAAACTCACTTTTAATAGCTGTGTCGGCGCTTTGTCAATAATGTCTGGCACAACCCCTTCCTTGTCAAAATTGTCTAGGCTGTTAGCTGCTACGTAACAAAGTATAGTAGCTGCAGTAAGTATCGTAAATGCCATGTCTTGGCTTGAATGCGGAATATCAGACAGATAGAGCGAGCCAGTTAGAGCACAGAGGTAACGGAATAGCAAGAAATACGAGCAATCCACTGCTTGGCACTACAATCTTCCTGAAAATACGATTATATTTTCATTTTCTCAATAGTTACTTCCCGTTTGCAAGTAAACTACGACCGACCAATAGGGACAGCACAGTGTCCTGGAGTAATCTGGTTATAGGCACTTAAGCACTTACTTTAACTTTTTCAGAAATATACTTCTTTCACAAAGATATATTTCATTACTTTAGAAACATTAGTTGGATTTTTTAAAACATTTAATTTAATTTATTTATTTATATACATTTTTTTAAAACCGAGTAAGGGTAAGAAATCTAAATGATATATTTCCTTATGCTCCGTTTAACGAGCTTAGATTCAGACTACAATTTGTCGTTAAGATTGTGAAGTACGTTACCCATTTGACGCACCTCTCAGAAGTCTTTCCACCCGCACCCCCTCCAGTGCCACTTTTATACACATGTTCAGGTCAGCAACAACAACAACAACAACAACAACAAAAATACCTTACAGAGCAACGTCGACAGCCCATAGAAAACTAAAGTTTATAGGAAAAATGACATTTTTTATCCTTCTTACTTTTTTTTAATATTTATCATAAGCTTAATTTTAGAAGAGATTTTGTCACAAAACCTGAAATAATCGAATTGGGGAAAATCATGTTCGTATTATATTAAAAATGTTTATTTATGATAAGAAAGTAGATTCAGCGTATGCTTGTTTGCCAATATTTAACTGGCAATATTAATGTACATATCATCTCACTGAGTGTATCGATTTTATTTTATTTTATAACTTCAATACTGGTATGCATTCTCATAACTTAGGTCTCCAAAATCATTTGAGACAGAAGATATAATATTAAGGAGACGGTTTGTTTTCATGTATTGTAAATCTTACCATGATCAAATAAATTTATAAATAATAAATTGTCTAAATTAGTGTAGTATTCAGATTTAGAACAAGGCTGATATACTATTAAAGTACAATTTCTTATTTGTCAGATTTAAAAAATCCTACTTTAATTTTTTAAAGAAGAAAATATACAGGATGCGGATTTAGATATGAAACATATAATACAAATCATGCAAAACGAAAAGGAGCACCTTAGAATATCACTAGTGACATATCTTTATAAAACTTTACTGCTCCGGTGGCCTTGTGGTTAAAACGGATGCGGGAGGTCATGGGTTCGAACCCCGGCCGAGTCATACAAAGACTTATAAAAATGGTACTAACAGCATACTCGTTAGGCGCTAAGTATTAAGAGAGTAGTGTTAGGACTGGCCGGCCTGGTGTCAGGATAATGAACTGTTTTGAACAGCTCACTAATACTCTGAACGTTTAAATATCCCTCGTAAATAGTAAAATGGCACCCTGTAAATGTTGGGTCATTAGCATACGTAAATATTAAAATGGCACCCTGTAAATGTTGGGTCATTAGCATACGTAAATAGTAAAATGGCACCCTGTAAATGTTGGGTCATTAGCATTCGTAAATAGTAAAATGGCACCCTGTAAATGTTGGGTCATTAGCATTCGTAATTAGTAAAATGGCACCCTGTGAATGTTGGGTCATTAGCATTCGTAAATAGTAAAATGGCACCCTGTAAATGCTGGGTCATTAGAGTTCGTAAATAGTAAAATGGCACCCTGTAAATGTTGGGTCATTAGCGTTCGTAAATAGTAAAATGGCACCCTGTAAATGTTGGGTCATTAGCATTCGTAAATAGTAAAATGGCACCCTGTAAATGTTGGGTCATTAGCATTCGTAAATAGTAAAATGGCACCCTGTAAATGTTGGGTCATTAGCATTCGTAAATAGTAAAATGGCACCCTGTAAATGTTGGGTCATTAGCATTCGTAAATAGTAAAATGGCACCCTGTAAATATTGGGTCATTAGCATTCGTAAATAGTAAAATGGCACCCTGTAAATGTTGGGTCATTAGCATTCGTAAATAGTAAAATGGCACCCTGTAAATGTTGGGTCATTAGCATTCGTAAATAGTAAAATGGCACCCTGTAAATGTTGGGTCATTAGCATTCGTAAATAGTAAAATGGCACCCTGTAAATGTTGGGTCATTAGCATTCGTAAATAGTAAAATGGCACCCTGTAAATGTTGGGTCATTAGCATTCGTAAATAGTAAAATGGCACCCTGTAAATGTTGGGTCATTAGCATTCGTAAATAGTAAAATGGCACCCTGTAAATGTTGGATCATTAGCATTCGTAAATAGTAAAATGGCACCCTGTAAATGTTGGGTCATTAGAATTCGTAAATAGTAAAATGGCACCCTGTAAATGTTGGGTCATTAGCATTCGTAAATAGTAAAATGGCACCCTGTAAATGTTGGGTCATTAGCATTCCTAAATAGTAAAATGGCACCCTGTAAATGTTGGGTCATTAGTATTCGAAATAGTAAAATGGTAACCTGTAAATGTTGGGTCATTAGCATTCGTGCAATAATTAATTTTAGACATATTATGGGGCACTAACTGTATCTAGTTATTCTTATGCTTTGTAAGTTGATGGGTGTTTTAAACCTTTTCGGAGTAAAAAAAATGTGTCCAAGAAAGAATGCACAGTTGGTTGAGTAGTCATGTGATTCGATGCCAAACACTTCTTGAATGAAGTCTGAAAGAAGCTTAATTGTCCTGATGAATGTATCATTATACAACAAACCTGTTTTACCTTTTTTCTTCTAACTCTAGCAAACCAGCTCGGTGTCTCTTACGTTGTAATTTGTGTTTCATAAAAAATATTTGGAATGAACTTCAAACGTTTTAAGTTATTTCTTTGCATTTCTTCTGTGATTTGTTAAATACCTTGATAGGATAAAGCCAACACATTAGCCAAAGTACCAATTTTTGTATGTGTACCTCTTTATTGTTAGACTGAAACAGTTAGCTAAATAGAGAAAAAGAAATAGTTTTGCTATCCACTCAATTATTCTTGCAGTATCGCGTTTATATCCGTTAAACGTTTAGTTATTCATTTTCCAAAAATGAATCATGCAAATTGTCAGTGACTGAACTTACATGACCTGTTCGTATTCGGAACCACACAAGTGCTAGGGAAGCCACAAATAAATATAATGTTGTTAGAATATGTGCAATGAAACATTCACACGAATTTTGATCAAAACTGGTTTAGAAGTTTTGGAGAGAACAAAAATACATGTTTAACTTGGTTGCTATACAAGTTCAAGAGTTGAATGTATCCATATAGACATTCCAACAAATTTAATAATTGTGCCCAGCATCTGTGGAGATGTCAATACTATATTTTCAGTGGTCTTGATGTGAATTCCTTCAAATCCTAGGTTTATGTCGTAACGAACATTTTTTTAAATACAAATAATAATTGTTGACCCCATAGTTATAGAGATGTCCGAAATATCCTTTCCACTTGGATGATATGGAAATTATAAAACATAACGTTGGTAGAAAATAAGAACTCCTACAAAATTTGGTCGAAATCGGCTCATTAGTTTCTATCTGGTTGCTATGGATGCCAGACCATGGACATCAAAGTTATATTTGCATAGAATAGATCTTAAAGAACAGCCTTGTAAAATTTCGATTAAAATATTTAGAAGCAGATGTCATACATGTGGAAAATAGACCTATTACAGACAAAGTTGTACCAGAAGATCAAATTTCCCTCAGTCCACTCAGTTAAAAATAAACAAACAAATAAACAAATACCAACAACAAAAATAAAAATAGCATGCATGATCAGGGTTAATATGCTCCTGGTTCGGTGTTGAAGGTCAGCAGCAGAGAGGGTGAACCCTACAACCTTTTAGAGGCGCCAATTCGGTAAATAGAAGCTTCCTCGTAAATCGTAAAAAAAAAGCGTCGATTCGGTAAATATAAGCTTCCTCAAAGACGCCAACGTTGTTGTCGTTCACCCTCTCTGCTGCTAAGGGAAATAAATCCTTTATAGATTAATCCGCCACAACTTATAACATTTACCTACTAAGTTCCCTTGTATTATGACGTCAAGGAATTTGTCGTCTGCTATATTACCTGTAGAGAGGTATAATTGACATGTGTGCGCCCACGTGACTGTAATGGAGTAAATACGTGTGTTTCGTTAGAGTTGTTTTTTTTTATCAACTTTAAATAATTTTAAAATCTTTTATTGTCGCTTTGGCTAAAACTACATTTATTTAAATAGTTGTATTTATTTAGATCATCTATTAATACACTTTAAGTACAGACGTTCTTTATAATCCAGTATTACCTATGTTCGTTCAGCCGGAACGCGAGTGTTTCCCATTCATTGAAGTAAGTGGGCGTGGTTAAAATTCCTTGTATACAGCTCTTTGTGATCTAATCGATAATGCATTTTTGTATAGAGAATTAGAACAGGGAAAATATACGTTGTTATTTAAAAACTGTATTATTTTCTTTAATATTTCATTTAAAATACTTGTCTCATTTAAATGTTGGGAAACAGCATCAATAAGTAATAAGGAAATAAAAAACACTTGTGAATCAACGCCGCCATATTAGTCGCTTTATATAGCATTTGAAAGGTAGAAAGCTGGGGCTTTCGAAGGCCAATGCGACCGATCAAAACTAGCCAACGCCATTAACCCGGGCGTGTGGTTGTCTTTTGTTTACAATCATGCAACCGGGTTAATTTAATTGGTTGCTTTTGATTGGCCGTAGAAAATCCGCCTCGTCGTTTCATGTTTGTGCTGTCTTGTGCCGTCCCACATCATTACCATCATCGTTTCATTGAATATATCCATCCTTAATTAAGTTAATTAAGTATATATGTATGCCTAAAATTTGCCACAACACTCGAGTGGAAATATATATTGCATTGTGACGTCACCCACCCAAGCATATCTTCTGGGCGGTCTAAGATGGCGTTTGCCACCTTAGGCCTCCCGCCGGAGATGTATGTTTCGGGTCCCCTTGGGCTTACTTGGATGTGAAGGCAACCAAGGAGTTCCAAAGATGTGTTGTCGTTTTAGTGTTATTTTTTTTTTTTTAATAATTAGAGATACAGTATACTATATTTATATAAAAATATAAATAATGGATATCGAAGATGTAAATGCTCTAATTGCCGAAATCTCAAAGTTAAAAAATAACGGTATAGTATTATCTGAAGGTCTCGACGTTGACAAGATTACCTCGGAATATGAAGATATTGAGTATCAGTTTAGTAAGGGTCGTTATGTTTTACCCAAGATGTACAGGCTCGTGAAAGGAATTCAAAAATCCATCAATGCTTGTTTGTACGGTAACGATATTAATGCATTTATAACGCTATTTAACACCGTTGAAGCAATACGTCAAAAGCTCGGCCAAGAGTATCAAAAACGAGCTGAAATTAGTTCTAAGGTTCGTGATCTTAGAAAAATTTTAAACGAGGAAAAACCCGTATCTTAACCACGTGAGTGATAGGCTTTTCAGTAATTTTTATTAAAAAATATTTTTTTTTTTTAGCATTTTTTGTAACTACATAGGATTTTCTCCTGAGAGAATACTCATCAGTTTGGACCTGCTCATGTAGTTATGTGCATACTGGATGATCTGGTCGTAGTAGCAAGTAATCACCGCGATGCCTCCATTTTCACGTAGTTGTTGTTGTTGCCGCGTCGTTAACACAAATCGTTCATCGCCGTTCTCAGATATTACAATTCTGAAACCCCCAGCGATGTTATTTCTGAAACACTCGCGGATAGCGTCGTACAGTTTAACCCTGTCGAAGATGGATACATTAGCTTGATGTTACAGTATTAAATAATGTTATTTAATAACTCATCTTTTAATTGTGATGGAAACCCAAAGGGTTTTACATTGGAAAATTCAGTTCACAAACAATATATGGTAGGTGAATCGCTTACAACTAGATTAGCCCGAGAGCGGCTAGCAGCAATTAAAAAGTTTATACCGGTTCGAGATAGACTTCGCGAAAAACTTCAACAACGACAACAAGCGCAGACTGACTTTTCTGTGTCAAGTGAACAACTGTTTACTCCGATAACAAGTGCGACCAAAGATGTGAAAACAGCAACTGAACGAGCAATATTTGGGGATATTCCTGAGGAAGGCAAGCGACGAGAAGTGCCTGTTCTTGGTGTGCTTGAAAAGATACCAACAGAGACCGGACAAACACGCGCAGGGATACAACAGTTATCCAGTGATATAAAAACTCAGCGTGAGTATGAACGATTAGCTGATATTGATGATTCTGCACCTGAACCACAACCTGTTGATGTCACCCCAAGAGGTGTTCCCTTTATAGACAAACTCACCGAAGAAGCTATAAAGGAAATCAAACGTCCTGAATTAATAAAACCCAAAGATTATACGACTTTTGGTGATTTTGCCGCCCAAAGCTTTCATTCTAGAAAGGACTTTTTAAAAGACGAGTATAAAAACAGTAGAATAAGCCGAGATGAATGGGTTAATTGGTTGTATAAAACGAATAAGGGGATTACTGGTAATTTGAAAAAGGATACAATTGAGTATAGATCTTTTAAAGTAGGAGTTGATAGTTATGGTATACAAAAACAACAAGAACGAGAAAAACAAAGTCGAGGCCGACAAAGGCAATTACTTGATGATAGTCAGGGCGCAACTGGTACAACTGAGGAAACAAGCGGAAAGGGATATTCAATTAAAAATCCAAAGGATTTCAACGCTGGAGTCTTTGACTCTACCGTGACATGTCCTGGTAACATCCTCAGTGATATATCACGGTTAGAAGTACTTATGGGTGGAAAGCGAGCTGGAAATAACTCACCGGAAGTAATTAATGAAGCAGCTGATATCTGTAGACGATTATTTGCTGGCGGTATCATGGACATTAATGTATATCGAGAACTCATTGCTGAATTAGTTGAAAATCACAACGATGACAACGTCATTGATGACAACGTCATTGATGATGAAAATCCAACGGATGTAAGCGATTGATCACTAATTGAAAAACTACTAGTTTTATAACAAGATGATTATACACTATAACCATGATAAACCCGTAAGCGTCTACGTGGTGAACTCACGATTGCCTGTTTATCGCGCGTGGTACGGAGATGGTTTCGGCAATACCATTGCGGGGTTATTTACAAGAATGGCTCCCAAGGTGGCGCCGTTAGCTAAACAATTATCAATGAAAGCTATTGATATCATTCGTGATAAGGTACCCAGTAAAATCGGAGATTTCGTTGGAAATCTTGCTTGAAAGGCATTTTCTGCTGCGAAAGATAAAATAGCATCATTGGTGCGAAAGAAACCAGGAATGACTAAGTCGGTGGTAAAACCACCAGTGCTGCCATCAACTACAGTGATGCCTGCAAAAATCAGCAAAGTAATAAATAGCGCAGCGGAAGAAAAACTAGCGTCGTTGACAGCTTCGCCGGTAACAGATAACGCTATCATGAACGCGATAGCAGGAAGTGGTGTGAAACTAAAAAGAAATTCGAAGAATTTTCAACGACGATGATTACAAAGATGAAATTGCTTTGCAATTCACCAATTGAAAACACTAGTATGTTATAAATGTTTAAACGAACAGCTGATCCCGCGCTTGATATGGAATCCCCAATGCGAAAAGACGATTCCGTCCGCGATTATCAATACTATTCCTATCATGCAATACAACCCGACCTACGATCGCGAGTTGAACTTCAAGTTCAAGATACCAGTAAATACTTTTTGCCGTGTGAAGCATTTATCGAAATCGAAGGAAAACTCGTAACAAATGTTGCAGCTGATACCCCATATGCAGATGACCCAAATATCCGAGTTGGGTTCGTCAATAATGGCATAATGGCGTTATTTGAAAGTGCAAGATATCTCATTGATGGAAAAGAAATTGAATCAATAGAACGCGAGGTTGATGTTGCAACAACAATAATCGGACTAGCGAGATATTCCGATGATTATACAAGATCGGCTGGTCCGTCTATGATGTTTGCAAAGGATACTACTGATAACGCTGACCACCTTCAATACATTAAAGTGTTAACACCGCAAGACACTTCAGTTGCTAATCAACAAGAAGCAGCTAATCCAGAACGTCGAGCTAGACCCGGAGCTGCGTTTGATATTCTTGGAGGTGTTAATGGTAATTTCAATCTAGGGTTTGCAACACGAAAATTAGCATTGGAAGGACAAGAGAAAAAGTTTTCGTGTGCAATTCCACTCCATCACATATTTGGATTCTGCAGAAATGTCAGAAAAGTCATCTATGGAGCCAAACACACAATCGCGTTAGTGCGAAAAGGCAATGACAACGATGCAATTTGGCGTACTGGTGCCGCTGAGGGTAAAGTTAAAATAACTAAATTAGTATTGTGGATGCCAGTAATGACCCCATCAATTACCAGAGAAGAGCGGCTACTCTCATTTATGGAAACAGGTGGCAAATCATTGCTAAGTTGGCTAACAACAACGACTGATGTCAAACAGGATAATGTCGATGATATATTCACATGGCACCTGGCATCAAAACAAGGCGTTTCAGCTCCACGTCATATATTTATAGCGTTACAGAATAATGAGCGAGTTGGTAATCAACAACGCAGCCATATGATATTTGATCAGTTAGGTGTTAGAGAAGTCTCGCTGAGAATAAACGGACAACAAGAACCAACCGAGGATATACAACTTGATTACAACAATAACTATATAGCACGTGTATATCATCGGATGCTGTCATATATGGGTCGTGATCAAAATGTTGATACAGGTTTACAAATATCACAACTCGATTTTAAGAAATTGTATCCGATTTATTACTTTTCGCTGGAACATCTTGATTTAATGAGACAATCCGTTGTTGACATACATTTTAGGGCTCGTATAGCTCCTGGTGATGTTAATTATAGAGCGGTTGCTGTCATTCTCAGCGACAAATCAATGTTGTTAGAAGGGGTTGGCGGACGAATGAGACTTGTTGATGCACCAGTGGAAAATCTATGATTGAAAATCCTTCGGATTTTTCCAAAAATATGTAAATGAAACTTGAAAAGTTTCCATAGGATTTCCCCAATTAGATCAATTGAAAGCATAAATGTGTTTTACAATAAAATGCCATATAGTGTTGTTAGTGTCAAGCTGACTGATGGTCAGGTCAAGAAATTGCGATCAAAATCCGCTAAAGAATGTGGAACCACAATAACGTTGAAACCAGCGCAGATGTCCGGCGGTACACATAAAATATCATTAACGGATCGTCAAATAAAACATTTCAATGATGCATTGAAAAATAAGCGAGGGGTTCAAATTGATTTTTCGAAAGCTGCAATCGCGAACATGATAAAATCAGGTGGTATATTTCCATTGTTAGCCGCAATACCAGCATTGATTGCCGAGGCTGCCCCAGCGGTGGCGAAAGCAGCGGCGTTGGGAGCCGTTGGTACCGCGGCAGGGATGGCGTTGAAAAAGGCAACTGGGAAAGGATATAAAAAAAGGGAAAGGGGTTGTACCTACCAGGAACCCCGTATTCATGGTACAGCGGCAGATCCATTCACGGATCAGGTCTAAGAATACCAGGAACGGTTTATTAGTTGAAAACCCATTTCTCCCTATGTCCAATTTTGATTTAATTGATGCTGCTAAAAAACTAGCGATAAAAAACTTCAGAGGGGTTTTTATGAGAGATCAATTACCGAGAAAACCTTAACGCGTTGAAACCGGAATAATCAATCTTGATAACAGTAACGGATCGGGAACTCACTGGGTTGCATACGCGATCGATCCGCGTGGGATTGTCTATTTCGATTCATATGGGTTAGCTCCGCCAAGCGAGTTTATGCGGTAAATAAATTCTTCGATGAAACTCAAAGAGTATCCGATTTTTTATTCCACGCTGCCAACACAACAATTAAATGATCCACCGATATGCGGCCGTGAAGTATTAAATGTCCTCGCAAAGATTTCATTCAAATCCTTTGGATCTCCGTGGAAACCACCTCATATTGTTGCAAACGTACACACGAGTGGGAAATTACAAGGATCAATAAATTGAAAATACTAGAGTCTTTATAATAATGATCGATATTTGGGGACAATCTCTGTCAATGTCGGAACCCACCGCGGAAACATCTGCGGGTTCTATCGAAGAAGTAAAAAAAATAATAGAAGATGAAATCGCTGAGACGTTAAATTTAACAAGTGTTGACCCGAACGAAATAGTTGTATTTCAAGATAGCCAGGGTAAATTGAAAAGTAGTAATATATCCGTGAATGACATTTTGATACGGCATCGCGCTGCCGCTGAAAACTCTATTGCACTGTATTCCAACGATGGACAACTTAAACCAGGCGCACTTGTGTCTACGATCACCGACGCGATTGCTACCAACGAACGTGAGCTGAATGATCTTATACGAGGTTATAATAGTTTTCGCAAAAATGTCGTACATAAATTCTTTGGAACCCCTCTTGCGGTTGGCATGACTCTCGCTGAAATTAAAGACTTGTTGAATTTATTCTTCGCTAACAAGGAAGCTGGAAGGATGATGACTGCTTCAGAAATCAAGGCAAATTATCTCGAGATTTTTAAAGTAAGCGAAGATTTTGAGAAGGTACAAAAACTCACAAACGACGTAGTTGTTAAGTTTTTTGGAACCCCACTTGTGGCTGGCATGACTCTCGCTGAAATTAGCGAGTTTATCGGCAAGCATACTCACAATGCCTACATCGCTAATAGTTTCTTTGGTGTCCCAGCTACATCTACAATGACTCTCAAGGACATTGATATGTTTCTGGTGAGACAAACAACGCTTAATACCATCGTGGATAAATTTTTAGGGAGAACACCTGTTTCTGAAACCACATCGTTGACAGGCATGACTCTCGCTGAAATTAAAAGCGCGTTTGACGAACAAAAACGCATCAGCGAAATGGCTAAAAATTTCTTTGAGGACTCTGAAAGTTAGAATATCACGACGACATATTCTCAACTCAGCGGGCATTATGGCATACAAAAAGATATGCAAAAAGACCTCCTTTTGATTTCATTTTTTAAACGCCGCGATGGAACGATGATGAAATATACCGAAATCAATAAAACCTATCTCGACGTTTACGACGATATTCTTAAACTAAAAGAAACCTCTGAAAGGGTAAAGCATGGGACCTTTGATTGGGTAAAATAATCTAATGCTAAATTGAAAGTCAATATCGAGAAGTGGCCTCATGGTATCTACAGGATGACGTTAATCTCTGACAAGCAATTTGATATCATCGTAAGCGGTAAAACCTACTTTGGTGGCACCGCAACAGTAATTATCGGGGTTGAAGAAGAATTTGAGATTGTCGCGGTTGATATTACGATTAGATCAAAAATATCCTGGTGCTTAGAATGCGTATGCGAAGTAAATAATAAAACCACTAGTGGTTTCAATTGAAAGGAAAATCCTTTAGATTTCACAATTGAAAACGCTAGCGGATTTAAAATAAAAATGATTTCATCAACGCAATGTCGCTATTATCAGGTCAGAGAATTTCAAACTAGACTCAAAACCCTCGCCGAGGAGTATCAAATACAAATAAAAAAATACCGACGAAGAATCACCGCGATTGATATTACTATGTACTCGGTGTCAAGCGTTCTCGCTGGTGCCGGAATAATACTAGCATCTGTTACAATGATTGCCCCGGTCGTAGTTCCAATTTGCATTTCTGCGGTGGCTACAATCGCGGGTATATCAACTGGGATAACAAAAAAGATATCATCATGCAGCCAGAGTAAACTGCAAGATTACTTAATTCAATTTCATATTGTATCAACCGCGTACTCGCAATTATCCTCGATGATATCGTCGTCACTCGATGATACAAATATATCAGATAGTGAGTTCTCAGCGATGCTCAGTATTTTTGATTCCGCGATATCAAAATTAGAGCGACAACAACAGTATAACACTGATGGAATTAGAAAACACGAACCCAAAAACCAGAATGATATCAATAACATCAACGATATCAACGATATCGGATACTGAGTTCTCAGTGATGGTCAGTATTTTTTATTCCACGATGTCAAAATTAGAGCGACAGCATGAGTATAGCAACTATGACAACACCGATGGAATTACTTCAACAAATAGTGGAAACACGAACCCAGTACAAACAAGTATGATATCAATAACATCAACGAGCCCTGAATTTAGTGTGAACTTCCCTTCTCCGATTCCAGTGCGTGAGATCGCGCTGGCAAAATTACGAGTGTATCACAGTTGGCCTAATATCAGATCGGTTGCATTTGGCGGTCAGCAACCCAATAACGCACTGGTGTTCTCGTATAAGAATAAACCCGATGGTACTCCAGAGTGGGAAACTGTTTCGTTACCAACTGGGTCATACCAAATTAAGCAAATCAATGCTGAAATTCAACGTAGAATAAAATCAATCACTGGAAAAGAATCAAAAATAGCTATTAATCTTCATCAACCGACGCTCTCGTCGTCGATCGAAATAAGCACAGAGGGATACATTGTAGATATCTATAACAGCTCGTTAAGAACAGTGTTAGGATGGCCTGAAAAACCACCGGAAAAATCCACCGCCGACTTAACCACGGACGTACAATCATATCATGAAATCAATCCCAGTTATCGAGATAATTTATCTGATATAAGAAAAGGAAGAATCGGCGATAGATTTATATTTACCAACAAAGACACATTGCAGTGGGATTTTATCATTAAAAGAACAGCCGACTCATCTGTTACTATTTCATTTACGCTAACTGACGTCCGTGATTATTTTAATGAAATTAATCGATTACAACAAGCACAACTAGAACAACTACGGAAAACAAAATCGCAAAAACATGTTGAAATAATAAATCAACTTATATCTGACATGAAATATATCTATGAACTAATTATTCAAAAAATAATTAATGACAACAGCGACAATAAACAACGATTCCTAACCGATTACAATATCACAGAGGACAATCTGCGTAATTTCAAGTTTCCCAAATACAACGCTGATGAACTAGCAAGAATTGTTAAAACCGATATCAAGGCGCTACAAAAATCAGATTCAGCTGTCCTCTTCAGGTATAATAATGATCCAGATGGTGGCGGTAGGCATATTGCCCCTCATAATGTGAATATTTCAACGGTGATTGCGCTCAATTTAACATGTGATGCAATTGAAGGAAGCTATCAAATTAATCTAGAGCAATCAAATCAAGCTCAGCAGGGATATATTCTTTATTCGTTTGCACCAACAGCTCCTCCAGGATTCCTAATTATTGAAAACCCAATTAATCCTGTCTACATGCGATGCCATAATAATTCGTTAACGAGAATTAATTTCCGACTCACCGACCAGTCAAATAATTTAATTGATCTACGCGGTGAGGTGTTAGCGATTAGTTTGTTTGTGAAATCATAAGGACTTCCATCATAAATGATTTTCGTCCTAAAGACTCGATCGAATTTTCGGTTGAACTCGTAAAAGAATTATTAACCAGAACTGAAAGTTCCAGCAGCAGAGAGGGTGATGACCACATCGTTGCGACCTTGAATCTTTTTAGGTGTATACGAATTTTATTTTATGACCATTTTTTTTAGATAGAGCAGTTTTAATTATATTTTCTGCAACAAATTGTATTGAAGTCCCACAAATGTCAAAGTATCTACTGGCTTCATTTATCGATTGAAAGCTTCTCTCTTCATTATTTTCTAAATCAAACGATTTAACTCTCCTAGGGCGTTTTGCATGTTTGCCAGTTCCACCTAATTTTGAATTCAGACTTTGTGACACGGCTTGAATATTCACAAGACAATTATCAGTCTTCACGCCATTTATGTGATCAATCACAAATCCGTCTTCGATTAATCCGTTATGACATTCAAAAATAATTCTGTGACAGAGATATGTTTTATTTCTAGCACTTAACAACAAATACCCCATATTATTTAGATATCAAACCGGGTTTTTTAGTCTGCGGTGCCTGACAACACCATCACTGGAGGCTTCGTAATTAACGAGCACTGGATGAGGTCTGAAATCTTGGCTCATTTGTATAATAATACTACTTGTCTAATTTATTATTTGCTTTAATTATAAGTCTATCAATGTAGTCTTGAGGGGTTTTGATGACTTTGTCGCTGATTTTATCAACGACGTTAGGGTCAATGATTCGTTTGTCATAGTAGCGTTTTAGTTCCCTGTATCGTTTACCCCCACAAGCAAGACACAACTGCGATTTTCCTCTAACGCCCACCCCACATTGGAGGCATGGGAGAGGGCCAAAACTTCCTCGCCTAACGCTTTGTAAATGATACCCACAGAATTCGCTTCTGCATGATTTGTTACACGGGGTTGTTGATCCAATCATTAGCCACTTGCAGTGATTCATTATACTATATTTTTCTATTGAAATACTTGTTTTAATTATAACATGGAAGAGTTCAAGAGATTATCCAAAATTAAGCCTTGGAGAAATACTAAATTCAATATCGATAGAGTCTCTGATACACCAAAACGTCTAATCGGTGATAGAACTATACTCGGTAAAATCAGGGAGTGTTTTAATGAATTCTACCGAGACGGTGCAGCATACTGTTGGTCAACATTTCGAATTATCAATGATGATGTCAATGTACCCATCATCGATGCTACTATGAACGATAAAAGAGCAGCTGAGATAATTTCACACCTTGGCCCGCCATGGAGCTGGAAATCCAAAGGTAAATTACAAATCAATTCCCATCAGAAGTATTTTTTTCAGAATAAAATTCATTATCGAAGTCGAAGGTAAATGGATTATTAGGGATAAATTTGAACCAATCCTAAAGGATAAAAAAACAATCACGCTGAGTAGAGATTCCAAACCAGGAATTCTAACTGGAATTGACAAACCATGCTATGAGAGATCTTATCCTGTAACAGCAATCGTTTATGGGTTATATCCGTTAAATGATAAACCAGATATCGCAAAACTAGCTCCTATGAAATATTCACCGTTGACTTCGTCAAGGCTCAATTGTGTAGCAACACGGGTAATGGAACACTTCACAAATGCATCCCGAGGAAATAAACTAACTGATCTACGACGTAGGAAAATAACCGAATGGGAACTGACAGTGAAACAGCACGGTGCAAAGATTTCTGATATAGCTAAATTAGAAACATCATTAAGATTCCCAATAACCGTTATGACGATAACCGGAGAAGTATTATACGAACCGAAATATAACAAAAATGGAGCGCCAATACAAATTATTGATCATAACAAACACGCGTGGACACCTGCAGTAACAATATTTCCACGAGATAGAACCGTGAAATATATCCCCGAAGAATTCGTCGGGGATGTTTTTTATAATGAGAAATTATTCGATGCTATTCATGCGTTGTGTAAAGATGATCCTGTGTCAGTGTGGTTACTTAGAAGTGATGAAGATCCCGAAATAGGATTTGATCAATTTGTAAGACCAAATGGTGAATTATATCGCGTTGAAGAATTAGATAACAGAATGAAAAAAATCGCTAGTGATTTTTCACCGGAGAGTTCCCATGAAAAACTACTCACGGATAGTTTTAGTATTCCATCAGTGGTAGCTCACTTAGCAAGAGAAAAAACTCATGGCGTCCAACACGAAGTGATTTTCTCGAAGACGTTAAATTGAGTTGCATCGAATATTCCCATGGAGGGCTGTGGAATAAAAAATATCATCGTGGCGGTATGATTTCAACTGATATATCCGCGTGTTATCCTGGAAGTTTCCTCGGATATGGAGAATGTAGTAACTATTTTAAACGATTTGGACACCCCACACATGAAATGACTCGTGTTGCGATTAATGGGCCATTACCTGATTTTGATTTAACCGGATTCGCTCGTATGATATCATTTGAATTCGCTACAGGGTTACATCCGTGTAGTTATGTTTGGCTTGGTAGACATATATCTGAAAAGGCTTGGATGCCAATAGTGTTACTACGATATATGATTGATTGTGGTATGCTAATATCGCTGATTGTTTCCGAAGCTATTATATGCTATCGAGCTCAGAAAGAAGTTTGGCTACCACAACCCGATCTAGATCGTATAATTAGCGAACAGCGAAAACAGTTTACAGATGGAAATTCGAAGAATTTCAATGAAGAACAAATCATGAATTGGTCTAAGAAGTTATTTGAAATTAAAAAAGAACAAGCAAAAGATTTTGGACGAAGAATAATCGGTAAATTTACCCAGGGTGGAAGATACGACAATGCAAAATATTCCTCGCGGTTGATCATAGACGTCGCTGAATACGATTTTATTGTAACGGATTTAACGAAACAGGGAAAACTTGTAAATCGTAAAGACGCTTTCCTATCCGATGGAAGACGATTAGGTACAATTGTTACCTATTGTGATGGATATATTAAACAATATACGCATTTGAGAAGTTCTATGCTAGCTTATGCTTCTATCAATTTATTTTCGATGATAAATAGATTTCCTAATACCGCAGTTAGAGTAGCCACTGATTCTATTTATATCCACGAGAAATACAAATCAGATATAGCTAAATTCACATCCCATGAGGCAAATTGGGGATGTTGGCGATTTAAAAAGGAAACACTACATGAGTATTGTGAATCCGCAGATGTTACCATGGATGAAAAGTACTTAAAGTGTGATGAGATTCAATCCGAATTTTCTAATGCACCACCGGTATCTGATCCAGTATGTAGATACAAGACAGTTTATTTAAACGGTTGTGGTTGGTCAGGAAAGACAACTCGTGCAATTGAATTATTTCGTCGGTCAACCATGATTGTGTTAACACCAACTCACAGACTCGCCAGAGAGATGAAACAACGAGGGGTAAATGCCAGTACTTATCATAGTTTCTTTCGATGGAAAGGCGATGAATGGACTCCTGAGCGTATGGGTGATAAATTCATTCCTGAAATCATAATTTGGGATGAAATATGCACAGTGTCATTAGATGTATTACAAACATTTCTCGAGTGGTTGTTAAACGAAAACACAAAAGTCGTCATGTGCGGTGATCACGGCCAACCACCACCATTTGTCGGTGCATCCCCGCATGAGTGGCTAAAGGGTTTTGTAGACTATTATGAAGAAATTAAAACTGATTATAGATCACTTGATGAACAATTACGAGAATTCAAAGCGCTAATTAGATTACAACCGGATAGAATCCAATGTGAAATAGCGCGTGAAATAATTTCAGAAACTCCAATGAATGATTTCTGGGAAGCGTGGAGACCAAATGATTTGATAATTGCAAGTAGAAAAATAGTCAGAGACACACTTCAGATGAAATTATTTGAATTACATAAAAAAAGATTTGCAACATTTCTAGTACCGTTGTGTTATAGGCCTTCGGATACACGAAAGCAGAATATAGAAGTTGATATTCCAAGCCTGACAAAGTCAGGGCGTGAAAAGCAGATTCTCGTATTAAATGATATTGTGCTGGTTGATATCAGCGTCGTTGAAGATGCATTGCGTGCTAATAAATCCCCGTGGACGCTAGGATACGCAGCGACGATACATTCTTCACAGGGATTGACTATATCGGATACAATTGTTTGGATGGTGGATAATCACATCGAATGGTCGAATTTAGTCTATCTTGCAGTATCCAGAGTACGAAGAATAAATCAACTTCGAAGAATTGTCGTCATGACAGAGTCAGGCGATGATGAAATCATTGGTGACGATAATGACACTACAATCAACGCCGACAACGTCAAGGATATAATCAGAAAAAAACTCTCTGGTTATAAACAACAGGATAAAAAAAATAATAGAAAATTTGACATTGATGCTGAATTAATAATTTCGCTGAAACAACAACAAAATAATCTCTGCGCGAGTTGCAATTGTATAATGCGTTGGCAGTATTCGGATAAAGATCCTCGCCAATTTACCGTAGACAGAAAGAATAGCAGCATTAGTCATACCAACGATAACGTTATGCTGACTTGTCTTGAGTGCAACAGACGCCGGGGTGCCGGCACATTATGTGCTAGTTAAGACCACGCGGTGGTAATTGAGTATCCTCGGGATTACCTGTAGTTGTTGTCGAGTAAATCCTCGCTGAGGAGCAGTTGAATCTAGTTTATAGATTGGAGGTCTAGAAACGCTAGCGTTTCCACCAGTTGATCGTGTTATACTAGATATCTTATGCATAGTGACGCTCCAAATAGGATCAGTAGCTCTTTTTTTACCACCCTCAAGCTCTCCTGGTTCGTATAAGTACCTTACAGTTACATTGCTACCAAGAATTGGTTCGGAAACGCTAGCGTTTCTAGAAACATCTTTTTGTGGTTGTACGGGTATGTACTTCTTTTTAATAGCGTTGCCAGGTTTCATGTTAATTGTTCGAGTAATCTCGTTATTGAGCGCGGTAACTACACCTGGTAATCTCTTGACCCATTCACGAGATCGTTTATCCTGGATGAATTCTTTCGCGTATTGATATCCAAATAACCGTTCAGCAAGAGTCCGATTAAATCGTTCAACAATTGCCTGATCGCGATGTAGTGCAGTATGCCCCCGTCTGATGGTGACATTGTGATCTTTCATCGCTGATAAAACAGCGCCTTGAAATTCCTTGCCAGGATCAACTTGTAACAGATTTGGCCAGCGTAGTGGGCCTAGTCGATAAATCCTTTCAAATGCAGAAGCAACTTCAGGTGATGATTTTGTTTTTAGCGGTTCTGCTTGTTTGTATCGACTCGCAACGTCAACTACGGTTAGCGCGTATTTGTAACCGTTGTCATGTGGTAAAAACAATAAATCAGCTTGATGAACTTCATTGGGTACAGTAACATCAAAATGCGAGAAATTGATTTGTTTAGGACGCGGTAGATAAATTTGCCATATAGCCTGTTTGGATAACCAATTAGCCGCAGTAGCCTTTTTCACTTTTGCGGCGCTGGCGAGTTTACTGATTGCACCGTTACCCCGCCAGTATCCTTTTGGAGAATAATAAATAGATTCCATGTTGTTATTAATTACCAGCGCCCATCATCAATTTGCCTTTCATAGACGATTTTATTAACCATGAAGCTAATTTTTCTTTGAAAGATTTATCAGGAATAGCATTTAACGCATGAATTAATTTCACATCTGCGAGATGCCTGTGTTGCAAATCGCTGCTTTTATATGCGACATCATGAGCATGACACGCCTTATCAATAGCGTTTATCGGTTCTTCACCACGTCGAGGTTGATTTTGATCATCGAGTCTGATATCAAGTCTTGTTCCCGGTCCACAATAACTATATCCTGGAAGGTGCTTTTCTCCCGGGTACTTTGCCCACGGTCTTCCTGGGAGTTTCATTAACTTGGCTGCGATATCACCTCCTCGTTTTTTTAAAAATCATCAGCAATTTTTAGAAAATCGCCTGCAGATCTCATAGACACAAATCTAAATTTCTTTGTACCACATTGTACGCATTTACCAGAAAGCGCTGATCGGTTATTTTTAGTTGTAATCGTCGTCAAGTCATCTGTGCCAGTACGCGTTTTACACTTCACACAATATAGATCCATAATTTATGTATAGAGATATGGATATAATTGATTTTTCAGCGACTAAAGCAAGAGAACCGGTTAAGCATCATGCAGCGCTACCAAACTCTATCCGGATGATTATAATCGGGCCATCTGGATCCGGCAAGACTCAATTGTTGCTCAATTTAATAATGAGATGGATGAAGTGGGATAAGTTGTATTTAGTTGCTCGTAGCGTAGATGATCAACGATGCTATGAAGTGTTAAAGGATTTTAACGAGAATGCATCAGAGATTAAAGGTGAGAACGTCGTTGATTTTATAACCGATATTGACGAGGCACCATCCGTGGATGACCTTGATGGAAGTATTAATAATTTAGTCGTATTCGACGATGTGATGTTAGATAAACAAACAAACCCAGCTAGAATATTTTCCCGAGGCAGGCATAAAAGCACGGACGTGATATATGTCACTCAACGCTACACACAGATTCCAAAAGTGATCAGAGATAACTGTAATATTCTTGCTGTGTTTGACGGCGTTGATACACATACATGTCGAAATATTTGGCAAACTTGGTGCTGCGGTGATATGGATCATAATCAATTTTAAAAATTTCTTTAGTAATGCTCAGTCAACCCCGCACGGATTTGTAACGATAAATTTACATGATCCTCGGACACGATATCGTATCGGACTCTTTCAAATATTCGGTTAAATCATTTATTATTTTTGTTAACCAGAACTGAAAGTTTCAGCAGCAGAGAGGGTGAGTGACAACAACGTTGGCGTCTTTGAGGAAGCTTATATTTACCGAATCGACGCTTTTTTTTTACGATTTACGAGGAAGCTTCTATTTACCAATTGGCGCCTCTAAAAGGTTGTAGGGTTCACCCTCTCTGCTGTTAGGTCACACGGCACACCGGCAGGATTCCTAAACAAAGCCGTACACAAAAGGATCCCAGGCTGGACATCAATACTGCCATAATACACCTGCATAACGAAATTGCATGCATTTGAATAGCTGAAAGGACATGCTAGCAAAATAGCTTCTTTTCTAATATTGGTAAATAGTTTTGTTTTTTTAATAATAAAAGCGTGTCTGATTTTCAACCTACGCACGTGAGTATTGGTAGAACTGGTACGCCATCATTCAGTTGCGATTCAGCTGATGTTAAGCCTCGCCTGACAAAGCATGTATGAATACTTACAATGTCTGGAAACAACGGCGAACTTCCGCCTAGGCAAACTAAGTAGCTGTATAGGGCCGGACACAATTTTGTATTTTGCTAAATTACCAAAAAGGGGGCCCCGACTCTGTTAACTGCCTAGGGACCCTTGGTCTCTATGTCCGGGACTGTTTCGAAATGTCAATATGACTGGTTTGATTGTAGCAAGAAAACTGCATTGAAACTATTCGTCATTCATTAACTGAAAGTGTTCTTTATTATCTTCTTGTACGTGTCAAGCGGTGTTTTCTTGTTCTGTTTTCCTAAATATATGCTGGTTAGATTTGTATGGTATTGACAGCAACCATTGATTACTTATTTTCAGTTTTAAATATCAAAGTTAACAAATTTTATATATAAGTTGCTTATAGCGGTAGAGGTAAGCGATTACATGCATTAAACACGGCTCTATCAAGAGAAATTAATTCACGGCTCTATCAAGAGAAATTAATTTTTCATTTTCCTCATTATATTTATGTGGCATCAAGATGGTTCTAAACATGATATGGCACTTATTTATTCTGAACCAGTAAAACCTGTAATAATTTTCATGAATTTAAATAAGTATAAAGTATTTTTACATTTGAATGACCAGATGAAAGAAACGTCAGTTATACATGCCTTAAGAGAAATTGTGTTGATTTTCAGAGACATCGATGGGTCCAGCAATATCGGTGCGAAGCCCCAGAAGTTCTTGCGTTCTAAGCAGTTTCAGGCATATGTGAAACGTTGCAGTGGTTTCAAATTCATTTTTTAGAGAGGGGAGGCGATGGGGGGGGGGGGCGTTAAACGGGTGGCCCCCCTCTCCTCGGTGTAACTGCCTGTGAATCAGTAGTTTTCAGTGACGTCAGCACTGGCATTTAACCAATCAAACACTACTTTTGGACTCATTCTGCTAGGTCATTAAACTTTCATCCTTGTATGTCTTTGACTTTGATAGCTAAAAACAACCTTTAAACTTAATATTTTTTCTTCAAAAATTGATATTCATCGCTAATAACATGTTGCAATATATTTAAGATTTTCCAATATTCATTTTTAGACATTCGGAATTAGAAACTTATAAAGCAACATGGAGAATAAGACCCATGTAAACCAAGTATTTTCACCTTCCGTAGACAGGTGTCAGACCTGTTGTAGCCCATATATATATATATATATATATATATATATATATATATATATATATATATATATATATATATATATATATATATATATATATATATATATATATATATATATATATATATATATATATATATATATATATATATATATATATATATATATATATATATATATCGATATTGTTGTCCCATAAGACTCTCTTCTTTCAAAATTGCCTGTCCCATGAGACTCTCTTCTTTCAATATTGCTTGTCACATACGACGGTTCTTATCAAATTGCCTGTCCCATAAAACTCTCTTCTTTCAATATTGCCTGTCCCATACGACACTCTTCTTTCAATATTTCCTGTCCCATAAGACTATCTTCTTTCAATATTGCCTGTCCTTTAGAACTCTCTTCTTTCAAAATTGTTGTCCCACAAGACTATTTTTTTTCAAAATTGTCTGTCCCATAAGACTCTCTTCTTTCAAACTTGCCTGTCCCATAAGACTCTCTTCTTTCAAAATTGCCTGCCCCATAAGACTCATCTTCTTTCAATATTGCTTGTCACATACGACGGTTCTTTTCAAATTGCCTGTCCCATAAAACTCTCTTTTTTCAATATTGCCTGTCCCATAAGACACTCTTCTTTCAATATTTCCTGTCCCATAAGACTATCTTCTTTCAATATTGCCTGTCCTTTAAGACTCTCTTCTTTCAAAATTGTTGTCCCACAAGACTCTCTTCTTTCAATATGACTCTTCTTTCTAAATTGCATGTCCCATAAGACTCTCTTCTTTTAATATTGCTGTCCCATTAGACTCTCTTCTGTTAATATTGCCTGTCCTTTAAGACTCTCTTCTTTCAGTATTGTTGTCCCATAAGACTTTCTTCTTTCAAAATTGCCTGTCCCATAAGACTATCTTTTTTCAAAAAGGCCTGTTCCATAAGACTATCTACATTCAATATTGCCTGTCACATACGACTGTTCTTATCAAATTGTCTGTCCCATAAGACTCTCTTCTTTCAAAATTGTCTGTCCCATAAGACTATCTTCTTTCATTATTGCATGTCCCATAGGACTCTCTTCTTTCAAAATTGCCTGTCCCATAAGACTATATTCTTTCGATATTACCTGTCCTTTAAGACTTTCTTCTTTCAATATTGCCTTCACATAAGTCTATCTTCTTTCAATAATGCCTGTCCCATAAGACTCTTCTTTCAAAATTGCCTGTCCTATATGACTCTCTTCTTTCAAAATTGCATGTCCCATAAGACTTACTTCTTACAATATTGCTGTCCCATAAGACTATATTCTGTTAATATTGCCTGTCCTTTAAGACTCTCTTCTTTCAAAAATGTTGTCCCATAAAACTCTCTTCTTTCAAAATTGTCTGTCCCATAAGACTCTCTTCTTTCAAAAAGGCCTGTCACATACGACTGTTCTTATCAAATTGTCTGTCCCATAAGAATCTCTTCTTTCAATATTTCCCCCCTCCCCATAAGACTCTATTCTTTCAATATTGCTTGTCACATAAGAATCACTTCTTTCAATATTGCCTATCCCATAAGACTCTCTTCTTTTAATATTGCCTACCCCATAAGACTCTCTTCTTTCAATATTGCTTGCCACATAAGAATCACTTCTTTCAATATTACCTGTCCCATAATACCATATTCTTTCAACATTGTCTGTCCTTTAAGACTCTTCTTTCAATATTGCCTGTCCCATCATACTCTCTTCTTTCAATATTGCCTGTCCCATAAGAATCTCTTCTTTCAATATTGCCTGTTCCGAAAGACCTTAAGACTTCAATATGAGCCGTTCTGTATAGTTCTGAAAACCACTCTGGAGAACAGGATGCTTACACGAGCTTATAGTGAAAACAAATAACTTGAGGAAAACAGTATACCGAGTGACAAAATTACTTTAGATTACCTACATTACCCAATCTGACAGAGGACCCTATCTATCACACTATAAACAAGACAAAGTAAGTGACTTGCAAATACTTTATTCCACACCTGACCCTCGATCACCTGCTGCTTTTTCCGTCTTTGAAGATGTGTTCAACTCCTGAGATATTTTTCAATTCATCAAGCTGTCATTGGCTTTTTCAGCGTAATGCGTTGCACCAAACTGAAGTTACCGGTTCAAAACTTAAGAATTCCGGGAATTGTGCTGGCCGGGTCGAATGTAACGGTCATCTGCGACTTTCGGTGCTTAATGAGAATTACAGTGTTTGCAGCAATACTATACATTCCTTCATTAATCTGAGAACAGTGGTAGATACAACAGTAAGATTCTTTCTACCATTCACTGACAGCTCAGGTGGCCTAGTGGTTAGAGCGTACGCATGTTCCAACCCAGACCAAGTCATACCAAAGACTTATAAAAATTGTATTTACAGCTGCCTTGATAGGCGCTCAGCATGAAGATGTTAGTGTTCGGACTGGTTGGTTTGGTGTCAGGGATAATGTGATTGGGTGCGACATGATGCAACATGTCTGCTTCATGACGCCTCTGTGCTATTAATCATTATAAATTGCCACACTGCAGACAACTTTTTGATATGATTGAAATTTGTCTAAGGCTACGTTAAAACTTCATATCGCATCGCAGTCATACCATTCACTCGATTCAACTCTTGAAATTCCGTTCGATAAAAGAATTATGCATGCGTTTGCAAACATCCACTCATTTTAAATCCGAAAGTATAAGATTCGCTACCTCCTGAGCAAACGGTACTTTTGTGACCCACATAACTCACGAGCATCAAATGATTGGCTCAGAATTTGCTTTATAATATAAAATTGATTGCAATACATCCTATTTCGATTTAGAAAAATAAAATTAATATTTACTCTATTTAGGTTGCAGGATATATCCAGTTTTGGCTTTTCAGTTTTCAAATGAAAGTAAAACTCTCAAAAGTATATTTCCTTTCAATTAAAATATTTAACTTCAACATTTCTTTAGATTTCTTCATCTCTATTGCACACAAGTTAAGAAATGAATGTTTTCAGTTTTCATATTCATTTTGTTGGGTGGGTGAATGGATGGGTGCAGAAGTAAATTTATTCAGTAAATCATTTAAATACACCTATTCTTGGAAATTATGATTTTATTGTATCTTTGAATTGTTTTCTTTACTATTGAAGATTTTCTCATTTGTATTTTGTGTGTGCCAGGGCCCCAAGCCGTATGGACATTCTGACTCTAAAAGAAGAAGATAGTGCAAGAGACTGTTGGCATTCTGTCACAAGGTACTTGGCTATTGCAGTGATTAATAAATGAGAGTTGTAATCTAAAGAAGCAATTTAAGGATCCATGTGGAAAACCCACCATAAACCATAAATTTGTGTAATCCACTCTGCAGTGGGACAAACTAAGAATCTGGAGTAAATCTTTGCCAAGCAGAGAGGCAGTGTTTGTCATCGCGGTTTATAAGCTGTCTATACAGTGAAGTATTTATGCCCATTATTTATAGTATAAACACATACCGGTATGTAGATTAACCAGCATTTCTGTTACATGTATGATCATTTTAGATTGTGTGTTTGTTTTTTATGTTACAAGTGTTTGCTTTAGCCTACAAAAAATCTTTTAGGGTTAGTTATTCAATTTTTTTATAATCTATATTTAGAGGACAAGTAAAGTAGTGAGAAAAAAAACTTCAGATGAGCCTTGCCAACTTAATAAAGGTAATTACAATTATGTATTGTAATTCATACACTTAACTAGGTAATGCAGTAACATATGTACCTAATATCATGATAATGGTAGATTGCTTACTCAGTAATGATCAGTTCTAATGCTATCTGATTACACGTGTTTTACTTGTACATGCATTTGAAGCTCTTTCTTGACATATCCAACACAAGATTCAGGTGTTTTGTTTCTATTCATATACAGATTTAGTGACTAGATTTTGAAGCAATTAAAAGCCGTACATTAAATGTGTATGGCATGTTCGTATGCAAAGATGAACGAGTAATTTAGGCCATTGCATTTCTTTATCCATTTTGGCTTGTGTTTAAATTAAGCATTATTTGGTGAAGACCATTTTGGGTACAGATTTCTCAGAAACTAAGTTAGTTACGCATTTGGATTTTAATAGGCCTCTTTATTTTGATAGCCAAGTTAATCAGGTTTGTAAGCTTTGTTCCCATTGCAGGAACTTTCCTAACAAAGGTCGCTTTTAATTTCTATGCTCCCATTGCATTGTAACGGGGTATCTGCTACTGGCCAGTCATCCATCAGTTATTTACTGGGTAGCTCGTGGCCAAATTGAAATACAAAGGAATGTTCTATGCACATTTAGACAGTTAAATGTGTTGATCATTGTATTATGATGACTTTCTTTTGGACTAACATGCAATAACATGTTAGCTGCATTATTTTTATATAAAGCCCAATTGTTTAATAATTATATTAATAGGTTCTTTATTGGCACAAACATTTTTATAAATTGATTTTGTAAGCACTTGTAATAAGTTTACACTTTAGGTCATATATCCATGAAACATGCTTATTCAATGACCTGTTATCTGTCTCACCATTAGAGCTAATTTTGTATTACTTCTACCAACAATCTGTTAGAGCTGCTGAAACTGTACACTTATTCGTCGCAAGGTCTAGTTGGCCCAAAATGAAAATTGTGCCCTTCCAACATTCGTGTTATGTGGCTGCCATGTTGACAAAATTGATAATCTTGTTGCAATGCCTTCTCAACAGCATGAACAGTTTTTCTGAAAATGCATTCTTCAACATTTTATTAATTTATTTTGATCTTATTGAAAATATTTTCAGTGCTGGAGAAATAATGTATTAGTGTTGGAAGTGAACCTCGAAAACCTTGAAAAACAAAAGTTTCATTTCACCTATGAAGCCTAACAAAATCCTAAAGGAAACCTAAATAAATAATACAAACCTAAAATGTTTTTAAGTCTGAAAACTACTTTTAAAACTTTGAAGACAAACTTAATAACCTAAAAAAATTGACATTCAATTTCATTTAAAATCCTGTTATTAGTGTATTTGTTAAGTTAATAAAAAATTGGATTCAAGTTTTGGGAGTTATGATTTTCATTTTTTATACAGTAATATTTTGAGCAAGTTTCGATATGAAACTACACTTACTCGTTTACAAATATCCATCGGTCTTAAAGATCTCAGTTGTACTCTTATGACATCCAGTAGAGCTGTCATGGTGGCCATCTTGAAAATCTTTTCACCTTCCCAGCAACTGTTATTTGTGATATTAAAGGCAGTTAAGTCATATTCCTTGCATCCAGTAACCCCTCAGATAGTTGGAAAATGAATTGTCCACTCTGTTATTTTTTAAATTTTAACCCTGAGATCTTCTTGTAAATATTTACAGTGATTGACAAATGATCTATTATATATGACAGTTTATTGAAAATTGAATTATAATTTTGTAAGCTACTAAGATTTGAATATGTCGTATGTTAATAGTGTGTGCATTTCTTGTGATCAGTGAAATTATGTTGTAAAATTTGTAAAGTGCAAATTATAATGGATAACAATGAGAAATTAGAGCAAATTTAACAATTATTCACATTGGTAAATAAAGGATTTGATATAGAACAATTAGCTGCATTAAATTTATTTACTTTGTTCTGAATTAATGCTGTATGTACTAAATCTTAATTTCCTGTATGTATGTATGTGTGTATGTATGTGGGTGTACGTATGTGGGTATAGTTTCATATCCAAATAATAATGCCTTTATGGTGCCAATTAAAGTTTTAGAAAATGGTATTAGTCTGTTTTTTGAAAAAGTTAAAGATTAAACTGTTCCTGAAATTAAATCATATTGCCCTACTCATGCTTATTGTTTCTACTACTGATTAACAGGAATATAATAAGAAAATAAATTTCAAAATCTTTTAATTTTAGGCTATTGGTTTGAGGTGGAGAAGATACTGAAAACAAATAAAAGGAGAAGACTAACAAAATCTCCTTAAGTGGAAGGGATATGAGAAGCCATTCTGGGAACCAGAACATTAATAGAAAACATACATGTACTATACCACTTTCCTTCAGTGTTGATAAAATTTCTAATAAAATCAGAAAGAGGATCATATTCATAAAAAATATTCAATTCCAACTTTATTATCTATCTATTAATTCGTTATATAGGTAAAAATTACATATAGTACTATGTCAAGCCAATTTTAGCTATAATTCTGTATAAAGATATCATCATCATCATCAGTCTCTTGACCTAGTGTGGTAATTGAGGTACTGAGCTGCTGAACATCTGACCAGTTCCGTCTACTTGTCTCAATCATGTGCCAATGCCAGTGTCTCTGCAACACTTTTCCTGGTTCATTTTGTGAGGTCACAAGTTTTTTCTCTTGTCTACCTCTCCTTCTGCTACCCTGGAGACCGTCCTGCAGTACTGTTGTGGATAGACTGTTGGCTTTAGTGACATGCCTATACCATTTCAGCTGTCTGTTTTTGACAGTGGTGAGGACGTCTTCATAATGGCCTACTTTGTTGCTAATGGTATTATGCACTTCTTCATTTGTGATATGGTCCATGTAAGAGATGCCAAGGATGATTCTGTAAAATTTCATTTCAAATGCCTGGATTCTTCATTGTATGTCTGCTGTCAGGGTCCAGGCCTCGCATGAATACAACAAGATTGAGATGACTTGTTCTCTCAATAGTCTGATTTTAGTTTTCAGACATATTACTATCTCTCCAGATGGGTCTTAGCTTAGCTGTTGCTTTATCTCCATGACAAATCTGGAAGATGTTTCAGTCCGGTTCTTCACTAAGGTGGCAAGCTCATCTTAACTGCCTGCCAACCCATCAATGTCATTGACAACCCAGAGGTTGGTAATGTTATGCCCTCTAATGCTGTCTGTCCCACAATGGTTTTCCAGGGATTCACACATCAAGCACTCTAAGTAGATATTGAAAATGTTACACTAAAATACAACAGGTTTCTTAATTTGTTCACTTATACACACACAATCTCTCTCTCTCTCTCTCTCTCTCTCTCTCTCTCTCTCTCTCTCTCTCTCTCTCTCTCACACACACACACATCCCCAAGAATGGTAATGTTACGCCCTCCAATTCTGTCTGTCCCACAATGGTTTTCCAGGGTTTCGAACATGAAGCATTCTATGTAGATGTTGAAAAGCGTGGGTGACAGGAGACAGCCATGGCATACTCTGTTATCTGGGACCAGACTCCCACAGAACTATTAACAAATACTGCACTGCTAGCCTTTGTGTACAGCTGCTTGATGGTGATGATGGTATTGGTATAATGATAAGGCTTATTATTTTAAAAAACGCAAAATAATTTATTATGTAGCATTCACTGATATTTGTTGCCACTCGTATGTCAAGCTGTCAAAACTACCTGATAAATGTCACAAGAGTATATTATCTTGTCATGATACATTTAATTTGATTATAGAAAATGAATATATGCTAAACACTACATTGAAGAAACAAGGAGACAAAAAAATTCTATGAAACTTATAACATATACAAAGGATTTAAAAATAGAGTATTGTTGAGAATCAGAATGAATTTATGTTAAATTTATTATCACGCATTTAATATTCTTACTGAGTCGAGCACTATTTCTATGACTGTGTTATTATCGATAACTGTTACAATGCACATTGTTAACCTAAATTGTCATTAAATGTTATTAAAATACAACAGGTTTCTTAATTGGTTCACTCATGCATACACACTCTCTCTCTCTCTCTCTCTCTCTCTCTCTTTTACACACACACACATATATATATATATATATTACATAGTATCTACTTGCTGTATGAAAAAAATATCTTTATACAACTATCGCATAGTTGGGCCGAATTGTCTTTCGAGTTGGGCTGAATTGTCTTTAAAGTTGGGCCGAATTGTCTATAAGTCATTTGGCACACACACACACACACATACATGTATTGGTTATGACGATATTACAGTTCATTGTAAGGGTGTTAAAAATATCTATTTTTGTTAATATGTTCCGAATTAAGCGACTTACCAAATAAAGATTGTTTCTTAACTTGAATACGAAATGAGATCAAAGGGAGAACAATAAATATATGTGCAGTGCAGTCAATTAGAACATGAATTAAGTGACTTGAAACAAAGTGAATGAAGTTGGCTTACACCGTCCGTTCCGGAGATTACATGCGTTCCGGAACGATCAGTCGTTTTCATTTACTAACAAACATCTGGAATGATCAACCTATCCAATAAAGTACGACCAATTGACTAGTGCACAACTATGAAAAAGTAAATAATCTGTATAAAAATAAAATAAATCGTATTTTATTTTGCTTTATATTATTATACAAATTAAAACAAAAATGTGTGAGTGGAAATCGATATATACAGAGAGAACATGTAAATGCATGTGTATTTTGTTTTTTTCAGTGTATTTCAGTGTTTCTAGGAACCCAGCTATTTATGTTACCAGTTCCTTTTGCTTTATCACTGTCTAGTTCTTGATGGCATGTTCATTTCTTAAGCAAAAACTGTAAATATGGAGAGATTTTTTTTTTAAAGATGACACCTGTTTTGGATTCTAAAGGTTTGAGCCGTGTATAAGCAAATAAATAATGACAGAAGATGATGTATATCCTTAATTTGATCCAAAGGCTGTTGAGGATAAATCCTGTCTGAAAAGATAATGCCTGGCGTTAGATCTTACAGGATAATTCATTTACATCACAAAGGTATACTAAAACTCAAATGTAAAAATCAATTACTATCTAGACCGACCATGGATAGATCTATTTCAAAATATTACACAAATATCCGATAAAGCCAATAGTTACATTCAGACAAATAATACTTACCATAGAGAAAACAGACATATAAACCATGAATACGAATTCATGACTGAATGAACAACAACATAGCCAACAGGAAGATGTAAACAGTGATGTCGCTCGAGTCGTCACAGAATAACACCAATTGAATCTCAGAATTTGCTCCACTAATTCGTATAAAATGTTTATAATCTTTGAACTGATCGCCAATTACAGCATAAATAACAAATACTTTAGGTAGTGGGTACAAAGCGTTTATTGAATCGTTGATTTTAAGAATGGCCTCATATAAACAAAACTAGAATTTACATATGCAGCAGAAAGGGCAAAGAGCAGCTTGAACACTTCAGCAGAATAACTTGTGTGATGTTCAGAATGATGCTATTTGGGCAAAGAGCAGCTTGAACATGAATAACATGTAGAATAACATGTTTACTGCATGCCACCTGTATAGTGTGATGTTCATTTATTTGTATGAAAAATAATACAGCCTAATGTTGATCTCATTAGCATATTTTATCTAACTAACCAGATGTTATCATCTTAAAGAGGATTTAAGTTTTGATGTAATTTTGCACCAATATTGGATATTTTACTGTGACAGACTAAACCACAGAGGTTTTGAATTATCATGTGGTAAGTATATATCTAATTTTTTGGCAACATTAAGAATGAGTAAATATTTTCATACTGTCATACCCAAACCTTCTCTTCCAGCAATGTGCAGGTATTGTCCCTAGTTATGAGTTATTACTCATTCATCTCAAATGTACTGTTTCAACTATTTTAGGTCTTTTAAAAAATAATTTCTCACTGGCGACAACTACAATGTCAGATATGGCGATGTTATTAAATTTGCAGATTTGGTTAAATGATTCTATCCTGATAAAGCGAACACTAAACAACATAGATGATAATTATTATTATATGAAAGATTTTATACGCTCTATAGATCTCAATTATCTTAACCAAATTTTGCCTGCACTTTGCTAAATATTTATAAAGGTTTTGAAAAATGGCATTATGTATGTATGTATTTATGACTGAATAAATGTTAAATTGTATGCTCCTGACATTTGTAAGGGTATGTAAAACAGATCCAGAGAAAGAAAAAAAAAAATCAACTATGTTCTTGTACTGCAACACTTTTTAGTACTTCAAGTACTTTGATCCATTTTCCTGTCCCAGTCATTATGTCTACCTCAAACAAGCACCAAATACCAAAGACGTGTATGTTAATATAATAAATTCATAACCTTTTCTTTATTATTCAACTCTTTTTACATTGCAACCATTCCACCTAATTCCACATAAAAAGGGGCTATCGTGCTTGTGTCTGAAATGTGTTAACACTCTATGGTCACTAAGCAACAGAAAACAGTGAAAACCAACAAGTTTTGTAAAATTCAACAAATAATTTATTTTCATAGAAAACAAAGTGAAAATTTGAAAGGAATGTACAGTATTGTGAATTAAATCCTAAAGAATCCAACATGTTTTATCACAAGTCCAAATGTATAAAATTACCCTGAATTCCAGTGGTTTTCCAAATAAGTTCCAAAACTGAATGCGTATATGTGCCTGTAATCTTTAGCATGCTAATGTGCCAGTAGCCTGGATTGTTGTAATGTGTTAAACTCATTTTATGTATCACAGTAATATACGGTAATCCAAAACTGTTATTGTTTGACTTCACTATTATTACAAATAAAATGTTCCAGTCCAAAAATATTATTGATAAGCACTTTGTATTTCCAGTGAATAATAAATAATTGAATACATAATTGTATCCAAATAAAAAACTGAACACAATAAGATTCTACTTCAAGATGTTATGGCAAGAGTTTGTAATTTTATAAGTAAACAACATTATATAAAAAGCTATGAGACAAAAGTAGAACCAGGATGAGGGTAAATAATTATAGAACATTCTAAATTGTTCAATATCAAGTTAAACGGGTCTTCCTAGCTCAGAAAATTAGTGGGCCCTTGCAATGTTCCAATGGCCTGCTTTTATATTTAAAGTAATGCAATATTAAGAAAAACAATAGACCATACAAAGAGCCACCATGTAATATTATAGTATTATAAACAAGATCACATCATTGTAATGGTATTTTACTTGCAAGCCTTCATCCTAATTGGTTATTCTGGACACAAGCTAACATTACACATTTAATACAAGCATTTAAAAGCATCATATATATGGTTCTTACCACCAAAGAAATTAAAATAAGTTAATTAACTGTGCAGCAATTATAAATTTTCTTGAAAACTTGTAATATAAATGCATCCATTCGATTTTTTAAAATAAAAATAAGTGTTTCTGTTTCTCAGTATCAGTGGAACCATGATTGTGTAGTTGGTTATCAATGTGACTCATAATCCATTGATCAATGTGCAACTCCCTCTATTGCCCTTTAGAACAGAATTGTAATCCTTAACCTACAAAACAGCATTCCATAAGACATAACATTCCCTTTGCTATGATTTCCAAGTACACATAAAGTATTTGCAGGGTGCATGCCGGGAAATTTTCAACATGAGATACCTGGTCATGGATTTCTGATTATACATGTATAGCAAATAATAATAATAATAATAATAATAATTTCATATAAAGAGAGTAGCACAATTAACTGAAGAACAAATCTACCCTGAGGCCGTCATGTAAAAAAACTTATTTATGAACATAATAATATATACATGTATAGACAAAATATTTTGTTTATTTCCTTTCACCAGATTGATTCTCATCACTCATGTATATTGAACCCACATAGTCAATATACATGCAAAATGCAGTTAGTGACAAAATAGATAAATAGTATATTTAGTGATGCCCATTTGATTACATCATAGTTATTTTCTCATTTTAACTGTATCTCTGAAGCCACATAATATAATGGATTTGGAAAAAGGAAATAGAGAGGGTATTTCTAACCTCAACTGGAAATTAAACTATTCCAGAGCAAAGTTCCAATGTATTGGAAACTATTAAACAAAATAATTCCTTATTTGGTTTGGGAATTTTTAATACTGTTTGGCAGACATGCATCATAACTGTGAAGAACTACCAGGTATACACATTCACATTGGATTATTATTATTATTATTATTATTACATTATATTATTATTACATTAATTTGGCTTTTCGTAACTGGATTCTGTCTTTAATAGGTAATATATTTTTAACTTAACAGCTAAATTTTCCATCTTTTCATTTTGGATTGATTTTAGCCCAAATGCTCTTTTTGAAGATGTGCTAGCTGTGCTATGTTTTTATCATTTGAATTACCACATACTGTATTACAGTAGTCTCAATAGAATTGACTGTAGCTGTTACAAAATAGTTTCTTTGCCTTTCTAGGAGAAAATGTTTTATCATACTGAGAAGCCGTAAATTTGAATTAACTTTTTAACTGATCTATTTGAATTGTTCGTTCTATGATAGGTTATTATCAACCAAAACACCATGTAGTACATTAGGACACACAATTTGCAAATTTTTATCCTCCATGTCAGAATTTATCACTATAAAGGTTTGTTCTCTTTTGCTGTGTTGAGATAAGTAATATTTAAATTTACCAGTATTTACCACCATGCCATTGCATGTGCACCAGTTGTCCACTTTGTTTAGGACATCCTGTAAAGAATTTTCCAGTTCATGCTTTGCAGTTTGAATGTCTGACAATGTTGTGTCATCTGCGTACAAAATCTGCAGATGAAATTGAGTCCCCTAGTAAAAGTGGTAAGTCATTAATAACTAATATAAAAAGCAATGGACCTATAATTGAGCTTTGTGGTACTCCATATCTAATTGCTCTTGGTTCAGACAGAACATTATTTATATAAACATGTTGTGTTCTCTTGTTTAAATATAAAATAAACCATCTAATTTCACGTTCATCACATTGGTAAATTTTCAGTTTCTTTAAAAGGATTTCATGATTCACCATGTCAAAAGCTTAGCTGAATCTACAAATACTGATCCTATTATTCTACCTTGATAATATGTTTCAAGCCATTTATAAGTTAGCAAGATCAAGGCAGTCTCAAGTGAATGTTTATAAAGCCTGATTGATTAGGGTGTAACAGCAAGTGTTTGGTTAAATATGATATTAATGAGTCATGTTTTTCAATCAATATTAACAAGATTGTTAGTACCGAGATATGCTGGTAGTTAACAAGATTGTTAGTACCGAGACAGACTGGTAGTTAACAAGTTTGTTAGTACTGAGACAGACTGGTAGTTAACAAGATTGTTAGTACTGAGATATGCTGGTAGTTAACAAGTTTGTTAGTACTGAGATAGGCTGGTAGTTAACATGATTGTTAGTACTGAGATAGGCTGGTAGTTAACAAGTTTGTTAGTACTGAGATAGGCTGGTAGTTAAAATGATTGTTAGTACTGAGATAGGCTGGTAGTTAACAAGTTTGTTAGTACTGAGATAGGCTGGTAGTTAACAAGTTTGTTAGTACTGAGATAGGCTGGAGGTTAACAAGTTTGTTAGTACAGTCCTACCCATTTATCTCGACATTCTCGGGACCGAGGAAATATTGTCGAGATGCAAGTTAAATTCTTCAGTAAGGGGTAACCGGTCATCACTGAGTAGCATTTACACTTTGAAAACAACAATGTAAATTTATAGTATGTGAGGACAAAACTAGAGTGAAATACACTGGTATATTGACAAATAACATTTTGGTTACCTTTGTGTAATAAAGTCCACAATAAAATATTGCATCGGTCAAATCCTGATATGAAAAACGTGAAAAATTCAATGTCAGCATTAGCACAATTGTGTCTAGTTGTTAGTTGCATGCTTAAAAATACATGTACTTAAATCAGCCTTGATTTCGGTCAGTCTGTTCCCATATTATTGAGGCCACCAAGGGTATGGGGCTTTTCATGGGGAAATGAAAACCTGTCAACACATTTATTTAAACAGTACATGTATTTATTTATATATAAGTCATTGTGAAAAGTACATCAAAGAAAACAAGAGATACGTGGCTGATATGATTAATGAAGGTATAATATTGTATTAATTGACCAAAAAAAAGTATTAAAAAAATTATTCTTACAATACAATATTATAACAAGTGGTATACATTTAAAAAACATCTCAGAGATAGCAGTTCAAAATACAAATACATACATGTAACAGTAAAAGATTTTAATGACAAATACATGTAAATGTAGTTGAAATTATTGTCTATAACATAATCAATGCAAAAAATTACAATAAAATTTCATTTAATTTAAATAATTATAATAAAATGTTTGCACAACAAGTGTGCATGGAAGATACGGGGAGTACATGCATTCTGAACTTTATGCAAGCTTCTTCTGCTCGAGTCTTGGTATCTGTTCTCTCTGGAGAAGACATTGCAACTTTTCCAAGTGACCATGAGCTTCTTCTGATATTACTAACGAGTTTGACTGAGCAAAATATCTTGTCAAGCCATCACACATTGAAAAAGCCTCTCTGCAAGAAACACATGGCAAAGGTGGTGTTTCCGATTCATCATCATCAATCATGTCTTCCGTGCCATCTTCTAAAACGTCACTTTTTACGGCAGCAATAATGTCATCATCTGTAAGAGCTGCCCGACACTGTTCCTTGTCGTCCGTTTCAATAGCCATCCGAACAAAATCATCATTGGAATTCCATTGCATTCATATAAGCCATCATCTTCTTCAAGATGTGGGATATCGGATGGGGAGAAGCCATGAAATTCCTCATTTTCAGGAAAGAACGCATGCATAAAACAGTATCTGTGTGCACTTCAGACTGGTTTGCCTTAGATCTAAGGCCATAAAGTCTAAAATCTGGACACAAATTCGGCTTCAGACCATGGGCGAATTTGGGTATAAAAAAACCAGGTCCAAAAACTTAGGTTTTTTCCTCTGTATTTTGTAGTGCAACTAAAATGTCCAGATTATTTGTTATCATTATAGAGCTAAATCTGTCTACCTTTTTATAATATCACCCACTTTAATGTATCATGCATGACCTTGGCGCTACAGGCCTTGGAAATAGGCTACTACCTCATGCCCCGTAAACTTGTCGCTAGGGGTTAATTTGTTAACAGTCCTATCCTTTATGCAGGCAAAAGACTTGTTTGAGCTGTGAGCCCTGTGAATACTTTAATTGCGGTTGCAGGTGTGACACATGACTGAGAGGGAAGTACTGCTGCTTGCAATGAAAGATTACTCTGGCTATCAGTTATTACTTGTATGGTCATTTTATATTTTCTTTTGGCTGGTATTGGAATTGTCTATGTCTGAACATCTGCTATTTGGGAGTCTGTCTGGATTGCTGTTTCACATGAGGTTACATGCTCTTTAACTGTTCACTGTGCTGACTTGATAGCATGTAACTGTTGTTTATATTCTTCAGTTTGGGCCTCCTAGTTCCTAATTATTTTCTGACATTCACACATGGAGGAATCAGTAAGGTTTAATCCATCAATGTAAGCTATAAATGATAACATCAACTAGAGTATATTAACATAATTACAAATAGGTAAAAATACTGTACTAATCAACTGCCACAAGACCAGTTTAGAGTTTATTAATTTAAAAAGCTTCACCAAAACAAATAATGCAAACTATTTTTACATAACCCCTATAAATGTACAGTAGGAGAGCACATGTACAAATGTCTTTAGTGGTCATGCATTCAAACTAGAGCAGTCACTGATCTTTACTCACCCATAACTTTTAACTAAATGTTTAAGGGTTCAAGTTAATAAATTAAATATCTTTGCTTTTTAGTGGTATTTGAATAAATAGTTATACCTATTTGTATTAACAAAAAAAGAAGTTTTGGCAAATAATTTAATTTATTGTATTTGCATATACTGATTTGTATGAATCATAAAATATACATATTACTATGCATGAACTTTTAACAGGTGTTTTTTTTGTTACTGGAACGATTACTATATCTTCCAATTTTAAAATAACCACTCCTAAAAATTGAGAAATACAGATGCAAATTCATCTGAGTAAAAAGATGAACTGGATTGTTCCAGGAATTATCCGGCTAACTGCTTGTATAAAGTGGGCACATAATCATCATATTTTGCCTTGAAGAAATTGCCTGCCACCAAATGTCCTTCCAGTCCATACTTTGCAATGAATCTTCGCACATTATGGCCTGCTCTGCCCATGCCACTGTGATTAGTCAGTTTTGGTATGTCTTTGAACTTCATCTTCCCTCGTGGTTGTTTATACAACAAGAAGACATAGCGATGGAGCCCTGCAAAATATCAAGTCAATGTTAAAAAGCCAAGCACAATTGCTGACTGTGCCTGATAATTTTGTACACATTTGCAGATCTGTGACAAAATATTTTTTTAGTATTTTTCAGTAAAGTTTGGCTAAACAAACGAAAAAATGTGCTACCTGTTATTCTTTTTATCTTTTTTATCAGTTATCATATTTCATGCCATCTCAAGACACTTTTTAAATTTGCAGTATACCCTGGAAAGCACTGTTTATCATCATTTGTTACATCAACTCATTAATTTTTACATTGTTTATATTTAAGACATTTTGGATAAATGATTACTGGTTGACATTTTTCTTCCTTAACTTTGCTAACAGTCTTGGAGAATATACTTCTTTTATCAAAACTGGTTTGCATATCAAGGTCAACTTGTGCGAGAAGAACAGCTGTGATTAAGGTGAAACACAACCATGGAAAATAGAGACACTATAAATTATGCAAATCATTTTTCAATTTCTCTTCTTGAGTGGTCTTTTAAATTTTTCAGAAACAATGCATGTGATATTAGAAAAATTATATTAAAAATTCAGTTTTTAAAAACACCAGTTTATTCAAATTAAATGAAACATTTTTTAAGTTCAGGTTCAAACAATTTTTATATATACATATCTTAATCATATGTCAATTAGTTAGATACAGTTTTCAAATTGGTATTCAGGACAATGTAGTATTAAAACTGCAACCCATTTGGAATTGCTATTGTGGCCTAGTTGTTAGAGCATCTGCTTCAGCTGTGGAAGGTCGCAGGGTTGAAAAATGGCCAAGTAATACCAAAGACTAATAAAAATGGTACTAACAGCATTAACAGGTTAGTGTTAGGACTGGTCAGCCTGGTGTCAGGATAATGTGACTGGGTGGGAAATGATGCTTAATGTCTGTGGCATGATGCCCTATTGCCAGACATTACTATAAACTGCCACAATGCAGACTTCATAGAAATATGACTGAAAAATTGTTAAAGCTATGTTAAAACTCTGTATCAATCACACATACTCACTAGAGACTGAATGGTACTGTTGTTTAAACTTCTCTGAGTGAATCCAGGTCAGAACTAAGTTGTTCTTGATGGCCATAATATTAGCATTGTCAGAAATGTTACGAAACTGAAATAATTGCCCTGCACATGACTTATACAATATGACCTGAATGACTTGAACATGGCCTGAATGATGTGTATAACATGACCTGAATGACTTGTACAACATGACCTCTATGACTTTATAACATGACCTGAATGACTTGTACAACATGACCTGAATGACTTGTACATTACCTCTATTACTTGTATAACATGACCTGAATGACTTGTATTACATGATCTGAATGACTTGTACATTACCTCTATTACTTGTATAACATGACCTGAATGACTTGTATTACATGACCTGAATGACTTGTACAACAAGACTTGAATGACTTGTACAACAAGACCTGAATGACTTGTACTTTAGACATACTGTCTACATTCATTCATGCCAAGACTTTTATTGTAGCTTAAAAAGATGTCAATAAACATTATACATAACTAAAATATATTTACAACATTCTTCCAGATAAACTTTTTATTTTACTTTGTGTTAAAGGTGTGAATTTTCATAATTTCTTTTCAAATTACGTTTATTTAACATTTGTGAACACTTGTGTGTGCACACTGCCACAATACCAACCAAACTTTGAGATGCCTCATTTTCATTTCATTTTATTTTTCCCCAGATCATGGTTTGGTTCACATAGAGATAAGAAACTAAAGCAGCCCTTGTAACCCAGGCTAAATCAAACATTACTTTCCTGACCATGGATGGAATCTTTATTAAATAGATGCGACAAACTCTCGGAATGATTTCATGAAGAAAAATATTTAATTTAAAAGGTAAATAAATAGGCTTAATATTATGACCCTTGCTATTATGGCATGAACAGTAAAGTGCATTTTATCTAATTTTCAACACCTGACTGATCAAATACACACAGTTTCTATCTTTAAAATCCATCAAACAAAATCAGAACTGAGAATCCACTTTCAATCCTTTATGGCCTATTTATGAATTACTCCTGAATGACCTCGATCAGAGCACACCTCACCACTGCTCTGTACCCTACACGGCTATCGATTCGATACAGAATCAAACACAAAATTTGTTCTCTGTGCTATGTTTCAATGACAGACTCCAGTCCAACATACCTATCCAGCCTAACCAGCTAGATCCTTACGCTCTTCTTCTGATAATCACATACTCATCGTTCCCAAGGTGAAAACAAAGTCATATGGACAATGTTCATTTGTACACCAGGGCCCGGCGACATGGAACAAATTGCTCATTGAAATTAGACACAAAGACACAGTGCTCCATTTTAAGAGTGCTCTTAAGACTCACCTGTTTCGACTGCAGGGACAAACTTAGCGACCTAATCATGTTTTGTATCTTATATGTTTTCAGCATGTTTTTATGTTTTCCAATTCATTGTTTTTGTCATTTGTTGTTCTGTATTGTAGACATATCATTATTGATGGTGTAAAGTGCTTAGAGCTTCGAAAGATTAGGTGCTATACAAAGTCCTCATTATTATTATTATTATTTATTATTTGTTTGACAATGGATTACATGCAAACTTGGCTTCTCTGTTAGTCCATTAGAGGATTTGCAGGTGCCAATTTCATTAGTAGTAGATTATACAGTTGTATTTTGACTTGAAAAAAGAATCACATTTCCTCCGACCTTTAGTAATAATCACACAATGCTTTTCATGATTAAATGCAAATTGTAAAATCCAACTTCAAAGAAACATTGCTACTGATCCTGAATCTTTAAAAATAAAAGATCTCATGAACAGCAACATGTTTAAACTATTTTTTGTTTTAAAATTAACACAGATGTATCGTTTATCAAGTTTTCAATGCATTGGCTGGTTCCACTTCTTTTACATAAGAAAATGATAAATGGGCTGTTTCCAACAGTACAGTAGTTTATATTTGGTTCCCATGCTATTCAAAAGATAAATTTCTAAGCCATTTCCATTTTTTTTCAGGTTGAAATTAATTTTTTTAAGATTCAGACATGACTGTTACTGAATGGTTTTAAAGAATATGCATTTTCTACATCAAAACATGTTCCTATTTCAAACTGCTCCAAACCATCTAAGTCAGAAAAGATGATCATGTACAAAACCATAAAATGGAACACACAAAACATTTTGAACAATAAATTTGGCTTAAAACAAACAATAATAGTTATGTCGTTAATCCCTGATGGACTAGACAAAACTATGCAGATGAAACCAGACCCCATACTTGCCATTTGTATAACTAGTGATATAACTTCCCAAATCTCAAATGACATCGTAATACCAACACAAGTGTAATAGTCCAAAGAGCTGCCTGGTGTGAAGTAAATTACCATTGTAATACCATCTCAAGTGTAATAGTCCCAAGAGCTGCCTGGTGTGAAGTACATTACCATTGTAATACCAACTCAAGTGTAATAGTTCCCAAGAGCTGTCTGATGTGAAGTACATTACCATTGTAATACCAACTCAAGTGTAATAGTTCCCAAGAGCTGTCTGATGTGAAGTACATTACCATTGTAATACCAACTCAAGTGTAATAGTTCCCAAGAGCTGTCTGGTGTGAAGTACATTACCATTGTAATACCATCTCAAGTGTAATAGTCCCAAGAGCTGTCTGGTGTGAAGTACATTACCATTGTAATACCAACTCAAGTGTAATAGTCCCAAGAGCTGTCTGGTGTGAAGTACATTACCATTGTAATACCAACTCCAGTGTAATAGTCCCAAGAGCTGTCTGGTGTGAAAGTACATTAATTTGTAATACCAACTCAAGTGTAATAGTCCCAAGAGCTGTCTGGTGTGAAGTGTATCACCATCACTATTATTTTAATACTAACTCATAATTAGCCAGCAAGTGTTTGCGCTGTCAATGTCCACAAATATAGTAGTTTGTAGTGTCAATATGGTTTCTAGGTCTTAATGGGATATAGTAGCATGTAGTGTCAATATGGTTTCAAGGTCTTAATGGGATATAGTAGCATGTAGTGTCAATATGGTTTCTAGGTCTTAATGGGATATAGTAGCATGTAGTGTCAATATGGTTTCTAGGTCTTAATGGGATATAGTAGCATGTAGTGTCAATATGGTTTCAAGGTCTTAATGGGATATAGTAGCATGTAGTGTCAATATGGTTTCTAGGTCTTAATGGGATATATTTTTTCCATTCAAACTTCACATTGACATATCATAGTTTGGTATTCAGCAGTTGAAAGTTATTCAAGGTTAAGCATGATGATTTGCATCTCTGTGTTTGTGTGTCTCTCTCTCTCTCTCACAGACAAACATGTGAGAGAAAAAGCTTTCAATGACAAAAATATTAGGGAATTAAAGAACTATACATGTCTAGTGTATAATTGTTTGCCAATTTAGTAAGATATTAATAACTAACATTTCTCTCTTTTACTAATTCACAATAACTACATTGAAGGTTTAACAAGGCATTATACGATTTAGTAGAGAATCAATAACATGATGTATGGGGGACTGACGAGCTTAAAAAATCATTTCATGACTTAAATAGGACCAATTCTTATGATTTTCAACATATAATTAAATTTTATTTGGTAATCAAAGTTTACCGATACATAGAAAACAAACAAAATATTAATGTAACAACAGATACAATAAATTCTATAATCATGTTCATTGATCAAATATTGACAAATTATATTACATTATATATATATACACGTGTAACATAAGAAAATGTGAAAACGTTTTGCAGACATTTTCTTCAACAAACTCAATCTACCCAAAAATTAAGGTCAATACTAATATCATTTTATCATGACTTGAAAAATTTACATTCTCCAGTGTCATCAATACATGTTCCTAGCAGTATCACTGTATTACCTCACTAAGTGGTGTGATACATGTGTCATCCAAAAATAATGTTTGTTCTTAGATATGTAATGACTCTAAATATTTAGCAAAAATACATAAATATTTCTCACTGCAGAAATCTTGAACATATTACATTTTTATATACCACAATACTCATGCATGACAGCTTAGCTGTATCATAAAACAAACAGCAGTCTACATACCTGTGCCTTTTGGTGGACCAGCACCAACATATTCTATGTTTTCTTGTCCCTGCTTTATATCCTTGCCTGGAATGTTCGTGACCAACCAATGTTGCCATTCTCCAGACACTGGATTCACACGACTAGGTACATCTGGGTCTACAAATGAATACAGTGTATATGACACTACAATTTAAGTATGCAAATAATGAATAGTAATTTCTGGAAGGGTATGAGACTTGATGATAAAAAACAAAACTGAATGGAAACTTCCTTGGATTCTAATAATACTGGTACCTTGAATGTGCCTCAAAGATGGACATGTGTGTGTGTGTGTGTGTGTGTGTGTGTGTGTGTGAATAATGTTTCATGTCAGCTATGCCAAATACTGCTGATTAAGAGAGAAGTCTAAAATTTGTTTGGAAGACAAATATTTATTCCAACAAGATAAAAAATAAAAGCAATCAAATTTGTATTGAAAAAGCAATATTAAATAAAAGACAAAAGGTAAAATTCCCAAAATATTGAGAAGCCTTTTAAATGAGCCAAAATGAAAGAGAAATGTTGGGAACCTTATGACCCTGATTGTGCCATTGTTCATGTCATTCCCCACCACCAATGTTAATGATGTCATTCCCCACCATCAATGTTAATGATGTCATTCCCCACCATCAATGTTAATGATGTCATTCCCCACCATCAATGTTAATGATGTCATTACCTTCTACCTGTTTCCATCCTTTTTGGGTGATGAACATATACCTTGCATTTCTGAGCATTGTAGCATGTGATCTAGGCAATATTTGCCATTATTAATTAATGTGGCACAGATGTGAAGATGAATATAAGCATCCATTCATAGATTCTATGCAAATTAATGTTCTTTAATATGTGCATATGCCAAATCCAGCTACTGATAATCACTACAAATTACAATAAATATAAAAATAAAATAATTTAAAATTATAAATATTAGACAAAAATCAGGAGTTATAAAAAAATATAGATTCATGTATACATAACAAAAATAAGTATGGGCAGACTGCAGCTAAACAATATACCCCCTTCTGCTATCAACTGTAAGTGCATAAAAACTGAAGCCTGATATATCAACATTGAGTAACTTTGACATCCGTAGCTATGGCAAATTGATCTTGCATCGTTTTATGTACCCTAAAAAAGTTATTTGTAAAGACAGATACTAATTTATAGAGATGAAGAGAATGATATTTCACCCAGATATTACCGATCAATAAATGAAGTTGAAAGAATGATGAAACTAAAAAAAAATAGAACAATATATAAGGTTGAGCAAATTTTAAAATCAGATGATAACCCAATGGGCAGATTGGAGAAAAACCAGGTAGCCCAAAAAAAGTTGGGAAGTAATGGTATTGTACTGTTAGATTTAGATTTCCCTTTTCCCCATGTAATGAGTCATAATATTGTTATTTGCAAAAGATTGTTGTAGTTATTTTTAAAACAAATGTTGTTTTTTGTATAAGATTTTTGTAGCTTTTTTGAAAACAAATACTAGTTCATGGGACTACCCAAGTTTGATTTATGGTAGCCCTGACTCAACACTAAGGCAGTTCCTGCTTGGCTCCGAGCCAAGATTTAATGGATCCTTAATTAGAGAACATAGTGACTCTTGTGCGATATTGAATATGATAAAGAGAAGAACAAAATGCCAAATTAGGCTGAGACCATCTTAGGGACCATGCGAATCCAGAAGACAATATTATACCAACTGGCCATGTAAATTTGGTTGCAATAAAAGTCAAAATGGCTAATACGAGGCCTATAAATGTTCAGTTTTAAAAGAACAAATAATTTTTCATAAATTTGAACAAAGAATTAGGGTAGATGTAAAAATAACATTTGCTACAGAAGTGGAAAGACTGTTAATGAGGACAATTGTGGTAACATTTCTAACATATTGGCTCACAACTGACTTGTGGTGTTTGAGGATTCATCAGAAATTCATTTTTCATACTGGTAGCTTGGAAAACCAATAACAGGTTAGACTTTCGTAGAATTTATTATATGGAATTCCAACAAAAGTTTGATCCAAATTGGCTCAGTGGTTAAAAAGGGAAATGTTAAAAGTACATTTTCCACCTGGATGCTAGGGAGGCCACCAAAAACATTTTCTTACTGAGTTTGATAAAAGCTAACTTGGTTGTTTTTTGGTAGATACTTAAGAAAAACATTGTCCTCTCTGACACAGGGAAACCGTTAAAACAGAAACTTAGGAATACATGCAAAAGTATCATCCCATGCAAGTTTAATACAAAGAGGATTAATGGCATTGGAGAGAAAAATTAAATTTTCCATCTAGTTGCTGGAGGAACAAGAAAGCCACTAAAAATACAACTTCAATAGAATAAGTGTCCAAAGGAACATTCTTAGAAAGCTTCTTCAAAATTGTCTCTAAAGTTTGAATTGTCATAAATGTATTTTCCTTGGATGCTAGAGAAACTACCACCATAAAGTTTTCTATAAATTTGATCATAACTGACTAGCACATAGTTTTTTCTTGTTTCAGGTATAATAAATCTATTTACCACCATGTTGCCATAAAAGTCACTCAAATTGCTAGGAAAACTGTACACAACACAACTTAGAACATGTCCAAAGAAACATTCTACAAAGATTAAAGAAAGCTAGTTTGGTACTTTTTGGAAATCTAACAAAAAAACATGGTTGCCATGCAAGCAGTACAGTTACTAAGGCAGTCACTAGAATATGTCCCATGAAATTTTCCATCTGGCTGCTATATAAGCCGCAATGTTGCAAGTTAAGACAATTTCAGCAGAACATGTCTTGAGGAAGATTTCTTCTAAATTTGATCCAAATTGGCACCATTGTGTTTTTGAAGATGTGCAAAATACATATTCAACCTGGCTAATATATATGCCACAAAGCTGCCATGGGAAGCTAAAAAAAAACATTCCTACAAAGTTTGGTCACTGTTAGCCTTGTAGTTTTGGAGATGTAAAAAATACATTTTGTATTGGGCTGAAGTACAGGTCACATGTTGGCAAGGAAACCCATAACATTTTTAGAGCATTTGTTAAGAACATATCAAGTTAGATTAAGTTTAGCTCCACAGTTTTAAATGTGATATTATAAATGTGGTAAAAGGATCCATAATGAAACATGGGGATGTACCATAGACCTCACATTGCCTCTATATGGATGAGTTTCAAAAATAAACTACCAAGCATAATCAGTGTGTAGTATGATCCAACATCTCCCTGGTACTCCACAGTGGGAGGATCCTTGACCCAAGCAGGGGTTAAAATCATCCCAGGCTGAACATCAATACTGCCATATTTCACCTGTAAAAAAGAAATCATTTGCTTCTGAGGTAAGAGTACATGTTAGAAAATGATCTTGTTTTCTAATACGGAAAAATCATTTAATATAAGGAAGTGGTTAAAATATTAATGTAAATTACAAGCATATTTAATTTTCTGAAAACAAGACATAGTCTGATATCATAAAATGATTCTAATTGCTAATATAAAAAATTAATTTCTAATAGTAGAAGTTTATCTGAATTTTAAACATTAGTTTTCAAAATGCTCAATTTTATTTACAACAGTTTGCAACACAAGGAAATTAATTGTCTTCTAATTGCAACTCTAAAGTCAATATCTGCTTTATGACAACAACTTCTGTTATATCAGTACATGGGATGGCATATGTCACAAATCTGACATGTGTATCAATACATGGGATGGCATATGTTACATGTCTGACATTTTATGTATCATCACAGGTCAGACATTATATGTATCAGTACATGGGATGGCATATGTTACAGGTCTGACATTATATGTATCAACACAGGTCTGACATTATATGTATTAGTACATGGGATGGCATATGTTACAGGTCTGACATATGTTTTAGTACATGGGATGGCATATGTCACAGGTCTGACATTATATGCATCAGTACATGGGATTGGGATGGCACATGTCACAGGTCTGACATGTATTAGTAAATGGGATGGCATGTTACAGGTCTGACATATGTTTTAGTACATGGGAGGGCATATGTCACAGGTCTGACATATGTATTAGTACATGGGATGGCATGCTACAGGTCTGACATGTTTAAGTACATGGGAGGGCATATTCACAGGTCTGACATTATATGTATCAGTACATGGGATGGCATATGTCACAAATCTGACATGTATCAGTACATGGGATGGCATATATCACAAGTCTGACATGTATCAGTACAGGGATGGCATATGTTACAGGTCTGACATATGAATCAGTACATGGAATGGCATATATTACAGGTCTGACATTGTATGTATCAGTACATGGGATGGCATATGTCACAGGTCTGACATGTATCAGTACATGGAATGGCATATGTCAAAGGTATGGCATGTATCAGTACATGGAATGGCACATGTTACAGGTCTGACATTATATGTATTAGTACATGGAATGACATATATCACAGGTCTGACATATGTATCAGTACATGAGATGGCATATGCTACATGTCTGACATATGAATCAGTACATGGGATGGCATATATCATAAGTCTGACATGTACCAGTATATGGAATGGCATATGTCACAGGTCTGACATATATCAGTACATGGAATGGCATATGTCACAGGTATGACATGTATCAGTACATGGGATAGCATATGTCACAGGTCTGACATATGTATTAGTACATGGGATGGCATGTTACAGGTCTGACAAGTTTTAATACATGGGAGGACATATGTCACAGGTCTGACAGTATATGTATTAGTACATGGAATGGCATATGTTTCAGATCTGAGATATTATCAGTACATGGGATGGCATATGTCACAAATCTGACATATGTATCGGTACATGGGATGGCATATGTTACTGGTCTGAAATATGTATCAGTACATGCGATGGCATATGTCACAGGTCTGACTTATGTATCAGTACATGGGATGGCATATGTTACAGTTCTGACAAATGTATCTGCATGGGATGGCATATGTTACAGGTTTCACATTATATGTATAAGTACATGGGATAGTATATGTTACAGGTCTGATATATGTATCAGTACATGGTATGGCATACGTAATCGGTCTGACATATGTACAGCAGGGTTTGTTAATGAGAGGTCACATTATTATTTGGTTTGTATGGCCCCAAGATTTAAAACAAACCATTACACTCGGCTAAAATTTTAATATCTCATTGACTGAAGTTAAATTTGTGACCATTCACATGTAAGCAGAGTGTCCAAGTTTGAATCATGAATGTGAAAACTATCCTAATCTGTGGTTGCCTATCATACTGAATGACGCTTGGGTATATTTAAATCCAGTGGGGCTTGCCGTAGAAGGGGGATGGGGTGGTATTAATTATGGCCCGCGGGCTGGATCTGACTTGTGACCTGGTTTAATCCGTTAATTTATATGATATGATGTGACTTTAATTTTAAATCACTTATCCGATCCGCACCATGGACAAAGTTGTCCGTTCGTGCGTTATATGCTGTTTCCCCTGCATTTAACACCAAGTCCCTATGTTCAGATCCAACTGGAATTGATTATAGATAATTAAAACACAGTGGTTCGTTACAATGAAAATTATGAGTATCCATCCATGAATCTATGGATTGGGGGATGGTCTAACCTGTAACACTTTAACATTGTTATAGGTTAGACACCCCCCCCCCCCCCCCATCGGTTGATTCATGGATGGATACTCCTAATTTCCTTTGTAACCCCTGTGATAAATAATTAGGACAACTCCCTTTCTATGTCCATCTTTGCATTTGCTGTACATAATATTGACTGTTACGAATTATTTTTTAAAAATGTCTACAATAGAAAGTTTAAACAAACTGAATCTACCTGTAACAGTTTCGGTGGCACTTTATCAATGACGTCTGGGACAACTCCATCATTCTTAAAATTCTCAAGGCTGACAGGTTCGACAGCCGTAACGGCCAGCACATAAAATACACCAAGGCCGATTGTACGCAGCGGGGACCATGCCCAGCGCTGAAATGCAGAAAAGTTCCTACAATTTCTTTTGCTAACCAGTGCAATCAGCACCATGTCGAATTGTTTCCTCGTTAACGACTGATTGTTACTGTGTTTGCATACCGGAACGAGTTTGTTAAACAGGGGTCCTACTAAATACTGCTAAGCCCGACAAAGCCAGACAAAGCCTGACAAAGCCTAACAAAGCCCAACAAAGCCTGACAAAGCCTAACAAAGCCAGACAAAGCCTAACAAAGCCATACAAAGCCATGTCAAATCAAATAAAAAAATGTGTTTTTATATTTTTAATTATATTGATGAATAAATTAACAAAGCCGAATAACTATTTTTCAACATATTTATGCAAAATTATATGACCAAAAATTGGAAGACTAGAGTACAAATTCAAACTTGAATAATGGCAAAGTATGACAAAATCTTACGTAAACTGTTTATGGTATGCAGAGAACTCGCCCCATGGAGAACTCGCCCCATGGAGAATTCGCCCTGGGAGAACTCGCCCCAACGTATCTGGAGAAGTCGCCCCAGATTGGTTGGAGAAGTCGCCCCACTTCGTCTGAAGAAGTCGCCCCAAAACCCAGATAACCTTTCTATGGCAGAATTAAAACATCTTTTACGTGATTCATTTTTTAGATTTTTATTTATACGATATCACAAAAGATATATTAACTGGTAGTCATAAAAGCAATATCATAGTAATATTTCTAAGACGAAATTCAGTCTTTATATAATCTAATGAATGACGACAGTATAGTGATTACAAATGATGCTTAGTCAAACACTATTATTATTATGAATCAAGAAGATTATTTTAAATAAGTTGAACGTCAATTAAATGATGAAAACTACTACAAACATATTGGCGAAGATCCGTCAATAGAACTTAAATAAAAAATTTCAACATGCTTTAATGAGATGGCTAAAAAAAAATCCGTATACGAGGAATTTGATACTTTCCCTCTAAACATGCGTACACCTCATTTCTACATATTACCCAAAACTCATAATGAAATCATATATTGAAGATACAAAAACTTTTAATTAAAAAGTTGAAGTCTATTCCACAGCTATCTGTTAATTTCAATCCTGGTATTATTAGATGTAACATCACTATATACCAACTTTCCGCATGCAGTTGGTATTGAAGCGTGTACAAATTTTTTTGATTACAATCCTAATAATAGCCCACTATCTTGTAAAGATATTTGTTTAATATTAAAACTTATCTTGGAAAATAATTATTTTCAATTTAATAATACGAAATACATATACATAATGGGTACGGCAATGTGTATTAATATGGCTCCTTCATACACTTTCTTCTCATGGTTAAATTTGAAAGGGAATTTCTTCAAAACGAAAAGTTGAATCCATTTTTTGGGTTCAGATTTTTCGATGACATTTATATCTGGAAGCAGTCAACCGAAGAACTGTAAAATTGTATTGATCGCCTAAATCATTTTCACCCGACAATTCAATTTACTTATACTACATCTAGTACGCATGTTTCATTTTCAGATGTAATTGTGATATAAAATATTGATAACACTACTCTGCAAATATTCATATCAAGGAAACTAATTTCCACCAATATGTCAATAATCTTCATGTCATCTCATGTCATTTAAAAACGGTATACCACATAGCCAGTCGAAAAGATACCAACGTATTATTTCAGATGATTGTCAATTACAAAATTCGTTGAATAAATTCCAAACATATTTACAAAAAATAAATTATCCTACACATACAATTGAGTCTGCGCTGAACAAAGCCCTTAATATGAGAGAGAGAGAGAGAGAGAGAGAGAGAGAGAGAGAGAGAGAGAGAGAGAGATGTAATTGCTTTCACAATACAATCGAATCCTTCCTTATCTAATCTCTGTCGTATAATTAATAAAATTTAGTCTGCTAAATTTCTCAAATAAATTTATCAATTTACTAGCGTAAAAACACTTTACAAAAATAAATCAATTATCGCTTAAAGAAGACCTAAGAATTTGCAAGATTTTCTTTTATTAGTACTAAACAGATAGAAAAGAAAAAGAAAAAAGAACATTTTCGTCATCTAAATGTAACATACACCGGTGCTCTTGATGTGCAAATAGAAGAGAAACTACTATGAATAATCATCGCTTTCATATATAAAATTATAGAGATCCGCAGTTTTCATCAAATATTTCAACAGTTTAACACCAATGATAACTCTCTAAGCGAATTGTCTATCATGCCGAAATTTTATAACCAGTGTATATCACAAAATATGGCACTTAAAAAAATGGTTTGCATCAATAATAATAATTTATTTGGTTGGATTTTTATAATAAACGTACAAGTAAATTTTGGTTAGCAAATCTCAAGAATTTGCACGATTTTTTTTAATAGTACATAAATAGACAGAAAAGAAGAAAAAAAAAAACATTTTCGTTGTCTAAATGTAGCATACAAAATGGGGCGACTTCTCCGACCACTATGGGGCGACTTCTCCTGACACCTGGGATGAGTTCTCCCAGGGCGAGTTCTCCATGGGGCGAGTTCTCCCAGGGCAAGTTTTCCATGGGGTGAGTTCTCCGCTATTCACTGTTTATTACCGTATCCATTGTTCATTGAACTTATCGAAAGAAAGTGCAATTTTTTCAATATGTACTAATCATACAAAGCCAGACAAAGTCATACAAAGCGTAACAAATCCTTACAAAGCCGGACAGTCATAAAAGTCATTTTAGACAAGTGTATTTATATTGTAAATTATATTGACGAATAAATTAACAAAACTGAAGGACTAGTTTTCAACATAATTATGCCAAATTAAATAGCCAATAAAATTTGGCGGCAAAGTTCGAATTAGAATAATAAGAAAATCGTATGTAAAATGTTTATTGTAAGTTTAAAAACGTTTCTTTCCTTGTCATGAGTTAATTATATAATAAAAAAAAATAATAATCATAGACAAAGCAAACGTTTTCTAGTTCTGTTATATTTATTGATATAAAGTATGTATCAACACTATATATTATCAAATATTTTTAGAATGTTACAATATTGTACAAATAATAAAAAGAATATAATGAACAATATATACACTCTTTTTTTAATCTGACTTTGTCGGGCTTTGTTAGGCTTTGTTAGGCTTTGTCGGGCTTTGTCATAATAATAAAAAGAAAATATTTGAGAAAATGCAAGATTTAATATTTAACGTAATTCACAATAGTTATATATGTATTTACGCGTCTTTGCTGTGTTTAGTAGGACCAATATTGTACAAATAATAAAAAGAGTATAATGAACAATATATACACTCTTTTTTTAATCTGACTTTGCGTGGCTTTGTTAGGCTTTGTCAAGAATAATTTATAAAATTATAACAAACATTTCCAACATGATTGTATCATAATATATCAATATTTTATGTTTGTTTGAAATGCAAACTTTGTCGCCCAATTTTCGGTCATTTAAATCTACAAGAATAAGTTGAAAATTAGTCTTTCGGCTAAGTTAATTTTTCCATCAATATAATGAACAATATATACACTCTTTTTTTTAATCTGACTTTGCGTGGCTTTGTTAGGCTTTGTCTGGCTTTGTTAGGCTTTGTTGGGCTTTGTTGGGCTTAGCAGTAATTAGTAGGACCGTTAAACAGCATTCATCGCATATTTTCATCAGGAAGTTCCTGTCTGCAGCCTCGTTAACATGTAAAACATAAAATCAATACCTCTTATGACTAGGCAAGTTAAATCATCAGCGATATATAACATATGTTATTATTTATTTATTTATTCTTATTCTCCAGTTTGAAATTTATAACACATACGCATATGTCAAACTATAGTATTTGCTCTTCTGTTTGTATTTATCACAGAGTTAATAAAATACGAGGAAATTTGTGACAACATGAAATAACCTCATCGGTACTAAGCATTAAGACAAGTATAGATAAGGATAGATTGTGCGGTCACACACTTTTGCGGTATTTTTTGATGAACGTCAGACTCCTGTGGTTTTTACTCTCTACTGATAATTATTACAACGAGCAGCAGAGAGGGTGAATCGGACAACTTTTTTTTTGGTTATTTTTTATTATACCTTTAAAACGGTACGAATAGACCCTTCTCGCGAAAAAATAAGTCTCCGACCCTTATGATTGTTCGCGTTTTCGTTGATGTCGCAACGTCGTTGTCACTCACCCTCTCTGCTGCTATGGGTTAACCGAATATTTGATCAAGTCCTTACTACGACGAAAATCCCCTTAGGATTTCACAAACAGACTAATTTGTAAAACCTCCTCTTGTAAATCAATCAGATTATTAGACTGGTCAGTGAGTTTGAAATTAATTCTGGTTAATGAATTATTATGACATCGCATATAGACTGGATTCACGGGGGACTCAATTATTAAAAACCCTGGAGGAGCTATTGGTGCAAATGAATACAAAATATATCCTTGCTGAGCTTGATTTGATCGTTCTAAATTTATTTGATAGCTTCCTTCGATCACATCACATACTAAATTGAGCGCAATCACCGTTGAAATATTCACATTGAACGGAGCAATATGCCTGCCACCACCATCTGGGTCATTATTATGTTTGAGGATTTTTATTTCCGGTGATGCTGTTTTTTTCCACGTATCATGGATTTTTTTGAAACCTTCATCGATGGCATCACTGAGAGATTTTTGTAATTCTGAGATATTATATCCTGGTAGTTTAAACTCACGAATATCTTCTACGCGTATATTACCTTTCATCGCAAACTCTGTTCTCGTTTTAGGATTATCGTCACCTAATATCTCTTGAATAATTTGTGAATGAAATGTTTCCATGTCATTGATGATTTTGTTACATATTTCTACAACGCTGATAAATTCATCTCGGGTGAGAGTGCCGGATTTAATGGATATTAACAACAGTAAAAAATCATATTCCATCGCTGTGAAATTTTCAGTAATTTTGTTCTGTCGGGGTACGAATTTGACAACGTTATTTTCTACTATTCCATTGAAAAGTTCCCACTTATTATAATCTTTATAACTCTTTATTGGATTATCAGATTTTATCCTGTCTGTGATATAATCGGTTTTTTGTGGTTCTGGTAATTTAACGGTTTTTCCCCCGGGTGGGATTTCAGGCCATCCCAGTACGGTTCTAATAGAACTCTGATAGATATCTACGACATAACCCTCTGTGCTTATTTCAATGGCAGATGATAGTGTTGGCTCATGAACTGTTATAGCTATTTTTGACTCTTTTCCAGTAATCGATTTTATTCTACGCGCGAATTCATTATTGATTTGTTCGATTTGGTATGATCCGGTTGGTATGGAAACAACGTTCCAGTCTGGGGTACCGTCGGGTTTATTCTTATTTGCAAATACCAGTGAATTATTGGGTTGTTGACCACCAAATGATTTTGACCTAATATTTGGCCAACTGTGGTATACTCGTAATTTTGCTAGCGCTATCTCCTTCACTGGGACCGGAGAGGGGAAATTCACACTGAATTCTGGATTCGTTGAGGTTATTGAGATCATGCTTGTTTGTACTGGTTTTGTGTTCTCCACTATTTGTTGAAGTAATTCCATCTGTGTTGTCATTGTTATTATATTCATGATGTATTTCTAATTTTGACATCGCAGAATCATATATATCTACCATCGCTGAAAACTCACTCTCTGATATAATTGTATCATCGAGAGATGACGATATCAATGAGGATAATTGCGAGTATGCAGTAGACACAACATGAAATTGAATTATGTAGTCTTGTAGTTTCCGTTGGCTGCATGAGGATATTTTTTTTGTGATTATTGAAATTATTCCAGCGATTGTTGTTGCCGCAGAAATGCAAATTGGAACAGCTATCGGAGCCATCATTGTCACTGAAGACAGTATAATACCAGCTCCGGTGATTACACCACTCACAGCGTACACAGTAACATCAATTGCGGTAATTCTCCTGCGGTATTTTTTAATTTTCAATTCATACTCCTCAGACAAGGTTTTGAGTCTAGTTTGATACTCTCTGACCTGATCATAGCGATATTGCGATGATGAAATCATTTTTATTTTAAATACGCTATCGTTTTCAATTACGATTTACTTAAATTCGCTACGAATTCCACATACCACGTTGTTGAGACCCTAACCAAATCTTTATCAGTAGATGTAATTGTAAACTTTTCAGTTCTATCCTTGTCGATGATCGTTGAAATCGTATTATTGACCCCGGATGAACTGGACGATGAAATATTAAATTGAGACAATGGTGTTACTAGTGTTAATCGATAAATACCTTTAACGGTTGCAGTGATATCTAATTTGTTGTTTGTAGGTGACCACTCCAATGATCCGTGTTGGATCGTGTATACTAAGTTGTTGGTTTTATCATGAGGAATTTTTGTTTTTTCAATGGTTGTTATCATCCTCGAAAGATCACCTTTGACGGCTTCGATGAAGTTTTTCGTCTCATCGATGGATTTTTTAATATCAGGTAGTTTTAGTTCAATTTTATCGAATGTAGTTCCAATAAATTTATCAATGATATTTCTACGAAATGCGGTAAACTGTTTTATGTGTTCTTCGGTTTTAGATTGAAGTGTTTCTAGTTCCAACGCAGAATCGTTGAGAGTTTTAAATCGATCTGTAATCGTCGAAAAAAGTACACCCGGTTTGAGTTTACCCTGATCGGAAAATAACGCGATAGTATCCTCGATTGCGTTTTGTTGTTTAACCAAAATATCATCCAGAGAAATATTACTAGATTTCAATTTACCCTGATCGGAAAATAACGCAACGGTGTTCTCGATTGCGTTTCGTTGTTTAACTAAAATATCATCCAGAGAAATATTACTGGTTTTCAATTTACCCTGATCGGAAAATAACGCAACGGTGTTCTCGATTGCGTTTCGTTGTTTAACTAAAATATCATCCAGAGAAATATTACTAGATTTCAATTTACCCTGTTTGTCCTGAAATACAACTATTTCCCCGGGGTCAACACTTGTTAAGTTCAACGTCTCAGCGATTTCATCTTTAATTTTTTTTTTTATATCCTTGATAGAATCAGGAGTTGCAGTGTCATCGGGTTTGGGTTTCAGAGGTCTTCCCCAAATATCAATCATGATATTTTATACACCATTCTCTAAAAAGCGATTACTAGTGTAGTCATTAACGACAATATGAGGTGGTTTTCTAGATGCTGAAATAGCGTCAAGGACATTTAATACTTCACTGCCGCATATTGGTGGGTCATTGATTTGTTGTGTTGGTAGCGTAGAATACCAAGTCTTCATTGGAAATTGTTTTATGTAACGGATAAACTCTTTTGGTGGGGCTAATCCATATGAATCAAAATAGACAATCCCACGTGGATCAATAGCGTATGCAACCCAGTGAGTTCCAGGTCCGGTGCTGTTATCGAGATTAATAATACCTGTTTCAGTTTTGTTTGGTTGATGTGGTAATTGATCTTTCATAAAAACACCTCTGAAATTTTTAATCACTAGTTTTTTAGCAGCATCCATTAAATCAAAATTGGACATTGGAACCATAGATTTCTGAATTAATAAACCGTTCCTGGTAGTCTCAGGCCTGATCCGTGAACGGATCTCCCGCTGTACCATGAATACGGGGTTCCTGGTAGTCTTAGACCCTTTCCGCTGTACCATGAATACGGGGTTCCTGGTAGTCTTAGACCCTTTCTGCTGTACCATGAATACGGGGTTCCTGGTAGTCTTAGACCCTTTCCGCTGTACCATGAATACGGGGTTCCTGGTAGTCTTAGACCCTTTCCCTTTTTTTTATACCCTTGACCTTTCTTCGGTTCATATGATTCAGCAATGCTCTGTACCGCTTTTGTTCCCAAGCCTCCAACTACCCCCAATGCGGCCGCTTTTGCTACTGCTGGGGCTGCTGCCGCAACCAATGCTGGTATTGCAGCAAACAACGGAAATATACCACCTGTTTTTATCATATTTTTGATAGCAGCCGCAGAGAGTGTGATCTGAACTCCTTTTTTATCCTTGAAAGCATCATTGAAATGTTTCACTTGACGAGTTGTCAGCGATAATTTATTTGCACCACCAGTCATTTGATTAGGTTTCAACGTGATTGTGGTTCCACATTTTTTAGCTGATTCTGATTGCAATTTTTTGATTTGACCAGGAGTTAACGCAACACTAATAACACTATATGACATGTTATACATAATTGATTGATTCTAAATCGTAAAACGATTCAATGGAAATATCCTTCGGATTTTCAATTACATATTTTCCACTGGTGCATCTACCACTCTCATTCTTCCTCCAACACCTTCAAGTAGCATTGATTTATCACTGAGAATGACAGCAACCGCTCTATAATTAATAATACCACCAGGACGGGTTACACGGGCTCTGAAGTGTATATCAACGACAGATTGTCTCACCAAGTCGAGATGTTCCAGCGAAAAGTAATAAATCGGATAGAGGCTTTTGAAATCCCATTGTGATATTTGCAAACCGGTATCCACATTTTGATCACGTGCCATAAATGACAACAGGTTATGATAGACACGTGCAATATGATTTTGACCGTAATCAAGTTGCACATCTTCAGATGGTTCCTGTTGTCCGTTTATTCTCAGTGAGACCTCTCTAACACCTAACTGATCAAATATCATATGACTTCGTTCTTGATTACCAACTCGTGCATTATTCTGTAATGCAATAAATATATGACGTGGAGCTGAAACCCCTTGTTTTGATGCCAGGTGCCATGTGAATGTACCATCAACATTGTCTTGTTTAGTATCCGTAGTCACCGATAACCAACTCAATAACGACTTTCCTCCTTGGTCCATAAATGATAACAATTTTCCTTCTGCTGTGATTGATGGAGTTAACACTGGTATCCACAATGATAGTTTTGTTAAAACGACTTTACCATCAGGAACAGTAGCATCACGCCATATTGCATCATTATCAGTACCCTTTCGTACAAGCGCTACTGTGTGTTTAGCTCCATAAATAACTTTTCGGACGTTTCTACAGAATCCGAATATATGATGCAGTGGAATTGCACATGAAAATTGTCGACGCTGTCCTTGTAATGTTGCTACACGTGTTGCAAATCCTAGATTGTAAGTAGTAATAGTATTTATGACATCAAATTCAGTAGCTGGTCTTACATATCCGGCTGGTGCTGGATCAAGTGCTGTAGCTCGTGTTGCCTTGACTCTAGAATACTGGTTGTGTTCAGCGTTATCAGTAATATCCTTTGCAAACATCATAGATGGACCCGCTGATCTTGTATAATCATCAGAATATCTTGCTAACCCTATGATTGTTGTAGCCACATCAACTTCACGGTCAATGGATTCAATTTCTTTTCCATCAATGAGATATCTAGCGCTTTCAAATAACGCCATGATACCGTTATTGACAAAACCAACTCGGGTAGTTTGGCTAATGTCATATGGAGGATCATTATGTGCAGCATCATTTGTTACAAGTTCTCCTTCTACTTCAATAAACGCTTCACAAGGCAAAAAGTATTTACTGGTATCATGAACTTGAAGTTCAATTCGTGATCGGAGATCGGGTTGTACTGCGTGATAAGAATAAAATTGAAAATCGCGTACAGAATCATCTTTACGCACTGGGGCATCCATATCAAATGCTGGATCAGATGACCTTTTGAACATTTTATTCTATTTATCAGAGTCTAAATCGGATTTTCCATTTCATCGTGAAAAACGCTAGCGTTTTCGCCGTGGTTTTTTAAAGCCACTTCCTGCTATCATGTTTGCTGTCATGTTATTTTGGTCCTCTTGATTTACCATCGACGCTAGTTTTTCATCTACTGCGTTATTTATAATTTTCCTGACACTCGCAGGCATCTCTGCTGTAGATGGCAATGGTACCTGTTTCTCTTTTCGTCTCACTAATGATGTTATTTTATCCTTCGCAGTTGAAAACGCTTTCCCGGCAAGATCTCCAACAGTACTAATACCCTTATCACGAATAACATCAATGGCTTTCATTCCTAGTTGTTTAGCTAACGGCATCACTTTTGGGGCCGTTCTTGAAAAGAATCCTAAAATGGTCTTGCCGAGGCCATCTCCGTAGTATGCTCTATAAACTGGAAACCGTGAATTAACTACATAGACGAGGGTTGGTTTATCATGATTGTAGTGTATAATCATCTTGTTATAAAACTAGTAGTTTTTTAATTAGTGATCAATCGCTGTAATAACCATGGGCATCTTTGTGATTTTCAACTAACTCAGCAATGAGTTTTCGATATACATTAATGTCCATGATACCACCGGCAAATAATCGTCTACAGATATCAGCTGCTTCATTAATTATTTCCGGTGAGTTATTTCCGGCTCGTTTCCCTCCGATGAGGACTTCTAACCGTGATATATCACTGAGAATGTTACCAGGACAAGTAACGCTAGTGTTTTCAACTATTCCACTACCTAAATACTTATCTTCAGTTGACTCCTCTTCATCCTCTTTAACTACTATATTCATTTGATTTATTCTACTCAATACTTTGTCTTCAAAACTCTCAAAATCATTGCGGTTACCTTCTGTGATTTTAAATCTACCACGGTTTGCCAAGTATATTTTTTTTTTATCCAATTCTCGTCGTTTTTTATATACTCTTTATACTCTTTGTTTACAGCTATTTCTCTTTGATCGAGTGGAAAATTCCACACGGTAAATTTAATTAAATTATTGTCATTTTTAAAACTTTTAATTATGTTGTATGAATAGTTTGTAAATATACTTTGCGGTGAATACATTTTTGATATAGTAACGTCTTCTTCCTCTTCTTGTTTTCTTGCAATAGCACCTAGTTCTTCTAGTACTTGCTCTTTTTTTTGTTGTTGCCGTGAAGTAGCTACTATATCCACTGGAAGTGTTTTTAATGATTTTTTTGTTTGTTTAGTTCTTTTTGCTATTTTTTCTAACACAGGGAGAAAAGTCTCTTCTTGTTTTTTTTCCTTGCTCAGAGAGTGTTGACACTATCTGTTTCGTTGTTGTAGTTATTGGTTTAAACAACTCTTCAGATCCTGCAGCAAAATCAGTCTGAAGACTCTGTCGTTCTTGCAGTTTATTCCTGACAGAGTCGCGAATTGGTATAAATTTCTTAATTGCATCTAGTCGCTCACGAGCCAATCGGGTCGTTAATGCTTCATTGACCATTATTTGAAATCAGAAACCATTTTTCAATTGCAAAACAATTTTTCCCATCGATGATTCCATCCTTAACGGTCCAATTTTTTATTGCTATGAAATATTTTTATTTTTTATCCATTGATTTTGCCTGTTTTTGACAGTTTTGGTGGTTTTCAGTTGAAAATCTCAAAGAGATTTTACAGTCAAGTAGTCGATTTTACATGGGATTTTCCATAAGGAAAAGCTGTTAAAACTCATTTTTGATGATTTTTAGCCATTTTTCATCAATTTTTGCCTGTTTTCAGTGATGTTTGGTCATTTTTCATCGATTTTCATCAAAAAACCTCGTAGGGTCAAGTAGTCGATTTTACATGGGAAAAAGTTCTTAAAAGTTAGGATTCTATTTTATTTTCGCAGTGTGAAATATTTTCACTGATTCAATCAAAAAATGAAAATCTCAAGGAGATTTTACTGTCTGACAAAATCTTTTGAGGGTCGGTCAATCAAAATAGTTCATTTTCTTGAATTAACGCTCGTAAGTTTCTAATTTTAGAATTAACTTCCTTTTTCAATTCATATTCGTTACCCAATTCTTTTCGTATTCCTTCCACGATAGTATATAACGGAACAAACACATCTACTTCACTGGAAAATGCAAGAGAGTCTCGAATAGAATTTTGAATTTTTTTGATGAGTGCATATTTCTTTGGTAACATATACTTGTTAGTGCTAACTCCGTATTCTATATCCTGAAAATCCGACTTGATTTGATCAGGATTTAACCCATCTGACAATTTAATATCCTGATTTTTCAATTTTCCAATTTCAACTATGATGCTATTCATAATTTCAGAATTCATATATGATAATACATATTTCTAATTCATTTTTCAAAAATAAATGAGCCGTTAATATTTTTAAAATAATTCTGTATATATAAATATCTTTATAAAATTCAGTCTGTATATATAAATATCTTTATAAAATTCAGTCTGTATAAATAAATATCTTTATAAAATTCAGTCTGTATATATAAATATCTTTATAAAATTCAGTCTGTATATATAAATATCTTTATAAAATTCAGTCTGTATATATAAATATCTTTATAAAATTCAGTCTGTATATATAAATATCTTTATAAAATTCAGTCTGTATATATAAATATATTTTTTAAAAATTAATTCTGTATATATAAATATATTTTTTAAAAATTCAGTCTGTATATATAAATATATTTTTTAAAAATTCAGTCTGTATATATAAATATATTTTTTAAAAATTCAGTCTGTATATATAAATATATTTTTTAAAATTAATTCTGTATATATAAATATCTTTATAAAATTCAGTCTGTATATATAAATATAAATGCAGACAAAAATAAATATCAACCATGATGAGCGGTTATCAGTCATTTGACCCCCTTGATATAGGCCGCTGGTTCTATTTGCATTCATTGGGTCCCTTATTAGGCCTTTGTGTCTTTCATAGGGTTCCTTTGTTAGAGCATTTTTCTGTTTCTGTTTTATATCAGAATGTTTTTGCTCTTTGAGATATGACCCTATGACCGTTTCTATTAGCCTATAATTCATTCTGGGGTTACCCAATGTGCATCCACGAACCTTTTTTTGGCCGGTAATTCATTTTGAACACCATACGGGGCTACCCAAATGTGACGGAGAGCTAATTACATCCATGGATGTTATTTATTTTAGGGCATTTATGTGTTTACATTCAACAATGCAACCCATGAAATCAAATTCATGGTTGCGTAAGTTGTCAAAAACCGACAACCCACCGCTACCGTAAATTTGATAGCATGGGTTTGCATGTTATGTGAATGCACACAGAGGGGTTGCCCTTCCTCCCCTCAATTAAATAGAAAAAAAAAAACATCCACCGTTTCACCATCAGACAATTTGTCTGCTATGGGGCGCGAACATGTGAAGAATAACTGTCTGGGTTTACGATACCGTTAGACCACTGTTCACGCGTCTATAAAGAATAACGTTTTTTAACGTATATATGTTTGGATATTCATATGGTATATAAAGGGAATTAATACAGCAATCCGCAAGGTATGCTATTTTATTTTCTTGAATTACTTATTAATGGTGTTTCACAGTATTTAAATGAGACAGAATATTTGCATTAAACACTAGAACAAAGAATATAATTGTTTGAAAACATTTCTTTCCTTACAAAACAATGCCCACCGCTGAATCACAATAACCCATAAAACAAGTTAACACAATCTAAGGGAGAAAGTATACACGTGTGTTATCCTGTAACGCCTGCATCTCCGGATCACATCCTATGTTTATGAAATACGCATTAATCGCACGTGAGACAGAATATTTGACTTAAACACTAAAAAGAAAGAAAATATTTCTTTTCCTATAAAAAAATACCTAGCCGCTAAATCACAATGATAACTCCCTTGGTTATATCCATTGGTTATATTTAAGAGTTGTCTCCCTTGGTGTTATAGACATACGAAAATCGAATTTTTTGTCCTGTCTATTTTGAAATGGTAAAGAATTATTCTGAGAATCGGAATCAATATAACCATCCTTGATTCTATTATTCAAGAATTAAGTTATCATTCAACACCTACAGAGAACATTAAATGTTCACATATTAATCTATCTATCTGACTGATCAAATACCACAAATCCAACTGGATTCTTCAATCTGCGGTTTCTGATAATACCATTACGGAATGCTTCATAATTAACAAGCACGGGTGAGGTCTGAATTCTTGGTTCATTTGTATAATAACACTATTTTTCTAATTCATTGTTTGGTTTAATTATAAGTCTCTGTATATAATCTTGAGGAGTCTTTATTATTTTGTCATCGTTGGGGTCAATGACAGTATTTTTTATTCTTTTATCATAATAGCGTTTTAGTTCCCTGTATCGTTTGCCGCCACACCTAACACATAATTGCGACCTTCCCCTAACCCCAACCCCACATCGAATACAGGGTAACGGACCAAGGCTTCCACGACGAAAGCTTTGCATATGATACCAACAGAATTCATTTCTGCATGATTTGTTACACGGTGTCACTGATCCAATCATAAGCCATTTGCAATGATTCATTATACTTAAATCTTTCATTTAAATACTTGTTTTAATTATAGTATGGAGGAGTTCGAGAGATTATCGAAAATTAAGCCTTGGAAAAGTGTTCAATTCAATCTTGATAGAGTTTCTGATACACCAAAGAATAAAATTCTTGATAGAACCTTGATTAGTAAAATCAGAGACTGTTTTAATGAATTCAAGCGTGATGGGGCAGCTCATTGTTGGTCAACATTTCGAATTGATGGTGCTGTTGACGCTACCATGAATGATGAAAAAGCAGCAGTGATAATCTCACGTCTTGGGGAAGAAAGAAATTTTTTTCGAATAAAATTTCTTATCCGTGATAATGGAAAATGGATCATTAGGGACAAATACGAGCCTATTCTTAAGGACAAAAAAACTGTCACTGTGACTCAGGATTCAAAACCAGGAATTTTGACTGGAATTGACAAACCCTACTACGAAAGATCTTATCCTGTCACAGCAGTTGTTTACGGGATCTATCCGCTCAATGAAAAACCTGATATTTCAAAACTAGCACCCATGAAATATTCGACAGGGCTCAATTGTGTAGCAACACGAATAATGGAACACTTCACAAATGCGTCCCGGGGAAATAAACTAACTGATCTAAGACGAAAAAAAATAACCGAATGGGAACTGACAGTGAAACAGCATGGGGCAACAATTCAAGATATAGCCAAATTAGAAACATCATTGAGATTTCCAATATCGGTAAGGACAATCACCGGAGAAGTATAATACGAATCGAAATATAAATCAAAAGGGACTCCCATTGAAATTATTGATCATAACGCGCACGCGTGGTCATCTGCAGTAACAATATTCCCACGGGATAGAACCGTAAAATATCTATCCCAAACTCTGTTTGGAACCGAAGAGTTTTTTTCAGAGCAGAAATTATTTGATGCTATTTACCATTTGAGTAAAAACGATTCTGTGTCAGTGTGGCTATTTCATAGTACTTCAGACGAAGAATGCAGATTTGATCAGTTTGTAAGGCCCAACGGAGAATTGTACCGTACTGAAGAGCTGCATAATCAAATGAAACAACTAGCTAGTGAATTTTCTCCCCAGAGTTCTCTGGGGGAAGACAACGATCAATTATTAGCAAACTGTTTTACAGTACCATCAGTTGCAGCACATTTTGCTAGAAAGAAAAACGCGTGGAAACCAACCCGAAGTGAGTTCTTATCAGATGTCAAATTGTCCTGTCTTGAATACAGCCATGGAGGATTATGGAACACAAAATACACCGCTGATACCGTTATTTCAGTTGATATGATTGCATGTTATCCAGGAAGTTTTCTTGGGTATGGAGAGTGTGAGAAATATTTCAAACGATTTGGACACCCTACACACGAAATGACCCGTGTTGCTATTAATGGACCACTGCCACATTTCGATTTAACCGGATTCGCTTGTGTAGTATCATTTGAAATGGCTGAAGGGCTTCATCCGTGTAGTTATCTTTGGATTGGTAAACACATGTCTGAAAAACACTGGACGCCAATAGTGTTATTACGGTATATGCTTGATTGTAAGATGTTAAAATCATTAATTGTCAGTGAAGCAATTATATCCTATCGAGCACAGAAATCAGTCTGGTTACCCCAACCTGATCTAGAAAAAATAATTAGCGAAGAGCGAAAACTGTTTCCTGATTTTAATGAACAACAAATCATGGATTGGTCCAGACAGTTATTTGAAATCAGAAACAATGAAGCAAAAGACCTTGGACGAAGAATAATCGGTAAATTTACCCAAGGTGGCAAAGATGATAATACGAGATATTCTTCACGATTGATTATAGACAATGCTGAATACGATTTTGTAATCGCGGATCTAACGAATAGGGGCTTATATGTCAATCGTAAGGACGCATTTATGTCCGATGGAACCAAATTGGGTACAATTGTTACTTACACTGATGGATACAATCCGCATTACACACATTTGAGAGCTTCTATGCTTGGTTATGCTTCTATTAATTTATTTTCAATGATCAATAGATTTCCTACCACCGCAGTTAGAGTTGCTACTGACTCATTTTACATAAATAGCAAAATGGCTGATTTTAAGGCTACTGGCAACGAGAATTGGGGGTCATAGAGAATTAAGAAAGAAATGCTTCATGATTATATTCAATCAGCAGATGTTACCATTGAAAATAATTACTTAGAAAGCAATCAGTGTTCAGAATTTTCTAGTGTACCACCGATTTCTGATCCAATATGCCTGTATAAAACAGTTTATTTAAACGGCTGTGGTGGGTCAGGAAAAACAACCCGGGCAATTGAGTTATTTCGTGTTTCCAATCCAAACATGATTGTACTAACACCGACTCACAGACTTGCAAGAGAAATGATACAGAGAGGGGTAAATGCCTGCACTTATCATAGTTTCTTTAGATGGAAGGGAGATAAATGGACTCCTGAGCGCATGGGAGAGAAATTTATTCCTGAAATTATCATTTGGGATGAAATAGACACAGTGTCCGAAGATGTCTTAAAAATATTTCTTGAGTGGTTGTTATTGAAGAATACAAAAGTCGTCATGTGCGGGGATCACGGCCAACCACCACCATTTGTCGGTGCATTCCCCCATGAATGGCTAAAGGGTTTTGTAGACTATTATGAAGAAATTGATACTGATCATAGATCACTTGATAATGAATTAAAAGAGTTTAAGAAATTAATTAGATTACAACCGGATAGAATCCAGTGTGAAATAGCCCGTGAAATAATTTCGGAAACTCCCATGAATGAGTTTTGGGAAGCGTGGAGACCAAATGATTTAATCATTGCAAGTAGAAAAATAGTCAGGGACACACTTCAGATGAAGTTATTTGAATTGCATAAACAAAAATTTGCAACGCTTCCAGTGCCCCTCTGTTATAGGCCATCGGATACACGAAAACAGAACATCGAAGTTGATATTCCAGGCCTGACAGAGTCAGGGCGTGAAAAGAAGATTCTCGTATTAAATGATATTGTGCTGGTTGATATCAATGTCGTTGAAGATGCATTGCGTGCTAATAAATCCCCATGGACGCTAGGTTATGCAGCAACAATACACTCTTCACAGGGATTGACTATATCGGATACAACTGTTTGGATGGTAGATAATCGCATAGAATGGTCGAATTTAGTCTATCTCGCAGTGTCTAGAGTACGAAAAATAAATCAACTTCGAAGAATTGTCTTCGATGATGAAATCATTGGTGGCGATGATGAAATCATTGGCGATGATAATGATATTATTGATAAAAAAACTCTCCGGTTACAAACAACAAGACAAAAAAAACCAACGAGAATTTGATATTGATGCTGAATTAATAATTACTCTGAAGCAACAACAGAATAATCACTGCGCGAGTTGCAATTGTATAATGCGTTGGCAGTATTCGGATAAGGATCCTCGCCAATTCACCGTTGACAGAAAAAATAACAATCTCGGTCATGTCAGAAATAATGTGATGTTGACTTGTCTTGAGTGCAATAGACGCAAGGGTGCTAGTTAAGCCCATGCGGTGGTAATTGAGTATCCTCAGGTATCACTTGTAATTGTTGTCTAGTAAAACCCCGTTGAGGGGCAGTTGAATCCAGTTTATAGATTGGAGGTCTACCCGTAGATCGTGTTATACTAGATATCTTATGTGCAGTAATACTCCAAATAGGATCAGTAGCCCTTTTTGTGCCACCCTCAAGCTCTCCTGGTTCGTATAAGTACCTCACAATGACATTACTACCAAGAATTGGTTGGGAAACGCTAAAATCTTTTTGAATTTCCATTTCAGGTATTGACTTCTTTTTAATCGCATTGATAGGTTTCATGTTGATGGTTCTAGTAATCTCGTTATTCAGTGCAGTAATCACAGCTGGTAACCTTTTAACCCATTCACGGGATCTTTTTTCTTGGATGAATTCTTTTGCGTATTGATATCCAAATAACCGCTCAGCAAGGGTTTTATTAAACCGTTCTACAATGGCCTGATCACGATGTAGCGCAGTATGTCCTCGTCTGATAGTGACTTTATGAGTTTTCATTATTGATAACACTGCACCCTGAAATTCCTTGCCAGGATCAATTTGTAATAGATTTGGCCAGTGCAGAGGACTCCTTCGATAAATCCTTTCAAATGCAGAAGCCACTTCAGTGGCTGATTTTGTTTTTAACGGTTCTGCTTCTTTGTATCGACTTGCAATATCAACTACGGTTAATGCGTATTTGTAACCACGATCATGTGGCAGAAATAATAGATCAGCCTGATGAACTTCATTAGGAACTGTCACATCAAAATGCGAGAATTGAATTTGTTTAGGCGGTGGTAGATAAATTTGCCATAGTGCCTGTCTGGATAACCAATGAGCCGCAGTGGCCTTTTTCACTTTTGCAGCACTAGCGAGTTTATGGACTGCTGATTTACCCCTCCAGTATCCTCTTGGGGAATAATAAATAGATTCCATGTTGTTATTAATTACCAGCACCTAACATCAATTTACTTTTCATAGCCGATTTTATCAAAAAGGAAGCCAATTTTTCTTTGAAAGATTTATCAGAAATAGCATTCAACGCATGAATTAATTTCACATCTGCTAGATGCCTGTACTGCAGATTACTGCTTTTATAAGATACATCATGAAGGTGACAGGCCTTATCAATAGCGTTTATTGGTTCCTCACCGGGTCGGGGCTGATTTTGATCATTGAGTCTGATATCAAGTCTTGTTCCCGGTCCACAGTAGCTATATCCTGGAAGGTGCTTTTCTCCAGGGTATTTTGCTCATGGAGTTCCAGGGAGTTTAGTTAGCTTGGCTGCGATATCACCTCCTCGTTTTTTTTTAAAGGTTCCTTGAGTTCCTTGGGTTTAGAAACAAATCTAAATTTCTTTGTACTACATTGTACGCATTTACCAGAAAGCGCTGATCGGTTATTTTTAGTTGTAATCGTCGTCAAGTCATCTGTGCCAGTATGTTTTTTACACTTCACACAATATAGATCCATAATTTATATATAACGGCATGAATATAATTGATTATTCAGCTACCCGACGGCGGGAACCTATTAAACATCATGAAATGTTGCCGAATTCAATTAGAATGATTATAATCGGACCATCTGGAAGCGGAAAGACACAACTGCTACTTAATTTGATAACGAGATGGATGAAATGGAACAAATTGTATTTAATAGCCCCGAGTGTAGACGATCAGCGATGCTATGAAGTGCTAAAGGATTTTAACGAGAAAGCAAAAGAATTTCAAATCGATGAAGATTTTATTGAGTTTATTACTGATATAGAGGAAGCCCCTTCCGTGGAAGACATCGATGGAAGTATTAACAATTTAGTGGTATACGATGATATCATGTTAGATAATCAAAAAAATCCTGCTAGAATATTTTCCCGAGGCAGGCATAAAAACACTGATGTGATCTATGTCACTCAACGGTACACACAAATACCAAAAGTGATCAGAGATAACTGCAATGTGTTGTGTGTATTTAACGGCGTTGATACTCATACGCTACGAAATATTCATCAGACCTGGTGCAGCGGTGATATGAATCATAATCAATTTAGAAATTTCTTTAGTCACGCTCAGTCAAAACCACACGGATTTGTGACAATAAATTTAGCAGACCCTAGGACATGATATCGTATCGGACTTGATCAAATATTCGGTTAACCCATAGCAGCAGAGAGGGTGAGTGACAACGACGTTGCGACATCAACGAAAACGCGAACAATCATAAGGGTCGGAGACTTATTTTTTCGCGAGAAGGGTCTATTCGTACCGTTTTAAAGGTATAATAAAAAATAACCCCAAAAAAAGTTGTCCGATTCACCCTCTCTGCTGCTCAACGACTGCTTCAAGGATACAAACGTTTCATTCATCACTTTTTAATTTATAACCTAGCTGTCACACAGTTGCCCGTAACATTGTCAACTTGTTTGCGTTCAAACTAAACAGAAGCTGTCATTGTAAACTGCTGTTTAGGAAGGTCCTTCTTTATCAGGAAAAACTGTCGTCAAGATTCAATGTTTATCATATCAAGTTTAAATGCTTTTTAAAACAAACTGAACGGATAAAAAAAAAGTGTAGCTCTTACATACGTCTGTACTAAGATGTGTAGCTCTCAGAGGTATATAAATTTAAGGAATTATCTGCAGCTTGTAGAAGACGGCAAACTACAGTTTTTTCTCTTGTTTGTAAAACATCGCTGAATCAGACTGAAAATCGCTTTTATTATGGCACCGTGCTGGTAAAGAAACTCCCGTTTTGTTCGTAACGCGCATGTAATATTATTAGAGACTCCAAGGTGAAAGTTAGGTTCCAAATCATAAATAAATAAATTAAATGCAGAGTTACACGACAAAAACCTCATCGGCATTTCCACAACCTTCGCCATCCAGACAGTCAGCCAGTCCTCCAACTATACATCCATACTGCCAGACACCTAACCCACCGGCCCTGCGAGCCTTCCAGAACATAACAACTAGACTTCAGTGTCTCTGACTCTCCTTGAAAGGGTAGCAAAGGAAAATAATATGTGTATATATTTACTCAAAGTGTGAATAACACTGGACAACAAATTTTTACAAAAGTCATGTTACTGAAATAAAATTAGTCAATTCTTATCAATTTTTATGTGCTGAACACGAATATGACAGTCAAATTGCAAAATTGGCTCTAGTTTTTTTGTAATCTGCAAGAAATTAATGTTTACATAACGAAATGCATTCCAATAGTAAAAGGTCAACTGTAATAGCCTACCTATAAAAAATCAAGTCATTGACTACATCTTAGGTTTCTTCGCCTGTCTCTTGTACAGCTGTTCGGGAGCATCTCTGAGGAGTGTCCAGCAGTAGTCAGCCAGCATTGTAGTGGACCATTTTCCCTGGTATCTTTGTTCCATTGTTGCGATATCTTGATGAAAACGTTCGCCGTGTTCATCACTAACAATACCACAGTTGCTAGGAAAGAAATCCAAATGGGAATGAAAGAAGTGAATCTTTAGAGACATATTGCAGCCAAGTTTCTTATACTTCATCAACATGTCTTCTACTAGTTCCTTATAGTTTTCTGCCCTAACATTTCCGAGGAAGTTTGTAGAAACTAGGCGAAAAGCTTTCCATGCTTGTTTCGCGTCACCTTCCAGCAAGTTGTTGAACCGGTCATCTTTGAAAAGCTCTCGAATCTGAGGATCCACAAAAACTCCCTCTTTAATCTTTGCTTCGCTGAGTCGAGGGAATTTTTCATGCAGGTATCGGAATGCTGGCAATGTCCGGTCAATGGCTTTCACGAAGTTCTTCATCAAACCTAGTTTGATGTGAAGGGGTGGTAGCAAGATTTTCTGAGCCTCAACCAGAGCTGGGTGTTGGATATTCTTCTCTCCAATGGCTACATTCTGCCTGTAAGTCCATTCCTTCCTCATGTAGTGCATTTCCCTTGCTCGGCTATCCCGCTCGCATAAGAAACACATGTATTTTGTATATCCTTGCTGCAGTCCCATTAAAAGGGCAACTACCTTCAAATCACCACAGAGGTGCCAGCTGTACTTTTTATACTCAATGGAATTCAGTAGCTGCCTTAAGTTATCGTATGTCTCTTTCATGTGGACAGCATACGCTACTGGAATAGATGGAAGAATGTTTCCATTGTGCAAAAGCACAGCCTTGAGACTCAGTTTCGAAGAGTCCACAAATAGTCTCCATTCTTGTGGGTCATGAGTGATTTTTAAAGCATTCATGAGACCCTCAATATTGGAACAGAATATCAGATTACTTTCCTTTCTGAAGAAAGGCTCCAATTGCTGGTGGCGCTTTCGATATGCAGTAATTGTGACATCTTCTTCTAGAAGATTCCATTGTTGGAGTCTTGATCCTAGCAATTCTGCCTTGTTCTTTGATAAGTCGAAATCACGAATCAGGTCATTTAGTTCTTCCTGTGTTATTCTGTGTGGGGTTGATGATGCACCACAGTGAAAATCTGGATCACTGCATGCTGATGGACCAGGAGAAGAACAGGTCGACTCACCTTTGTCTTCGTCAGATGAATCAAGAGAATATTCTGCTGGAGGTTCTGGAATAGGAAGTCCCTCACCATGTGGAACTGGTCTCAATGCAGACGGAATGTTTGGGTAGACTATTCTCGACTTCTTTCGCTTTGTTATTCCGCCGGAAAGAGGAGGAACCAAGCAGAAGTAACTCATTTAGGTGGTTGCTTGGCTCTCTCCACACCATTGGAACTGCAAACGGCATTGATGACCTTTTGCAATTCAACCACTGTGAAAGCTGTGTTGTACATGTAGCACAGCATATATGCGGAGCCCAAGGCTTGTCTTGGTCACCAACCTTGCATCCGAAGTGAAGATGATATGCCTTCTTCACTTGAGAATTGATACTTTTCTTCTGGTTGGCAAATGTCACTTCCCCACAAATATAGCAAAAATTGTCCGCGATATTAACACACTTTCGAGGCATTACTGCTCTTTATTGTACGTAAATGGATAAAATAATAAGTTCTATGTAACAGTAGCTTGAACTGTCTCGCACAACGTCTAAAATATTTTAAATGCTGAACCTATCTGATTGGGCTTTATATAGTACACTGCTTACGTCAGCTTCAGCAGCCGCCTGGCATTAGTATAATAGGCCTACACATGTATAGTACACTGCTGACGTCAACTTACTTCAGCAGCCGCATGGCATTAGTATTGCATTGCATCAGAAAATGATGCAATCAACTGTGGATGATGTGAGCATGATGGTATTATGCAATGTTACATCATTATTCCGGATGTTGCTGCAGTCCTACTGGAGAAATTTACACAGTGAAACATAGAAAATGAGGTACATGAATATCTTCAAAACGAGAGCCAATAAAAAATTTTCACGGTTATATTCGTGTTCGGCACACCAAAATACTACAGATTAGGGCCTTTTCAAGTCAGTAATGATTTCACTGTTGACCAGTGTAATACAAAAATATGTGCAAGAATAAAACGCTGCTAAAATGTCTGGTGACAAATGACAACGTATTTTTTTGTGTGTGTTTTGTTTTTTGTTTTTAGGCGGAGAAGGGAGGGGAGCAGAAACACCTCCTCCCCTTCCCATCGGCCTTGCTACTTCAACTCTATGATCAGGACGGGTATATTCAAGACCGAGAAAGTTATGTAAATGTATTGCATTATTGTGCATGCTTTTCTCAACGGCGGACTCTGGAAGTCTACATTGCCTAGCAACTAGCTATTGTTCCCTGTCACTGACATTGATAGTCTACATGGATTATTTGATTATTTTTTTAAACAAAGTTTTTATGTTTGTGCGCACATTTCATTGTGAGGGACATAGTTTGCTGTCGGTTGGACTCTTAAACCCCATACTCAGAATTGCCATATTTTCAGGACCGAGTTATTTATTTCTTGCGGTTGTTTCACACTTTTCTTAATTAGATATTCTTCACGTCAACAAGCTTGGAATTTCTTCCCTTCCACTAACATTGGAAGTTGCAAGTAACATGGATTATTGGATTTTTTGTAAAGCGTACACTTCATTTTGATGGACATAGTTCATTACTTCTTCAACTCCAGTACCAAGTTATTTATTTGATTCGGTGGGTACGTACAGGTTTCTTAACGATGGAGGGTCTGGACGTAAACATTGCCTGGCATTTTCTTTCCTTCTGTTTGTATATCTCTACTTTTTTGTAACCATTGGTATTTGACTACCTGTATTGTAATTTATACTCCTGACTAAATTCTAGTGATCATCTATAAACAGTATATTATATTGTTATCTTTTGTTCATGGGTGTAGAATCTCTTTAAAAGATATTTAACTATAAATAGGTGTACAAGTAAATCTAACCTATATATTGAGCCTGTTGACAAGTTTGAAGTAGGTTCTCACTCGCTATTGAGGTCAGTTGGGGGACTCAACCAAAGGGTAACGGGTTAAAACGGACCGGTACCAAAAAGGTCCGGGTCAAAAAGGCCCGGGCCAAAAAGGCCAGTAACGGGTCAGAAAGGACTTGGACGGAAACGGTCCGGGTCAGAAAGGACCTGGACGGAATAGCCCGGGTTAAAAAGGAGCGTTTATAAGATCGATTAATAATAATAATAATAATGATAGTAGTAGTAGTAGTAGGAAGCAGAATAAGAAGAAAGAAGACGGCTTTTATACAATAACCATATCTATTCACTTCCAGGTCAATGGCATTTTTACATGTATTGCTAAACCACTGAGCTGTCCAAACTGAAACACTGGTTTAGTAATGATTAACACCTAGAAAAATTAAAGCATGGATAGCAAACAGCAGACTTTTGTCGATTACGCAGATTGTAGAATCGATATTACGAAAGAATAAGCGATCACCTTATACTTTTCACACTTCCATTACCTGTTTTTGTCTAAGATTTATTTAATATGTCAGCAAACTTTGATAATCACAATTATGACGCAAATACAAGTCTCAACGTTATGCCACTGCTGTAGAATTGATTATGATCATCGCACAAATATATAGCACCTTAAAGACATGGCTTAGATCTTCATGAGAGAGATTAGCACCATTGTTCAGTAAGGTAAAGCCTGCCTAAAAACTGTATTTTCCTATCTTATTGTCGCTTTTTTGTAGTTATCGACACTGAAATGCAATGCAATTTTCCTGTAAAACATGGAAGTGGTCCCATCAGATGTTTAAATCTGAGTGCACCATTAGTCATACAAATAACTGCCTAAATACCTGACACAATAAATGTGAAACATAGCACCTGTTGTTGCTTCTTTAGTGTTTACACCTATATGCACCTTGACAAGCATATTGCGGTATGTTGCCAAAATCACTATAAGTCATGCTACCCCTGGGGAAAATGTTCTCAGTTATGCAGACCCACTCTACCATTTGTTTAAATACCATTGAAAGGTCAACTTTTCTGTCTAAAATTTGTCAAATTCTGTTTTCAAACTTTTATTAAAGCATAACAGTATAAAAAAACATTAGTCTGTTAAAATGCATGACATAATTCTCAGTATAATTTTAATATTTATACATGTTGGTATATACAATTATTTCGTTTGCAAATCAATTTTCCGTTATCTGTTATACAATTTCAGACTGGCCCCTTCGTCTAAATTCAAGGCCAGTACACATGGGGCTAGGCTTGTACCAGTTAATGCCACTACTGCGGAGGGAGGCCGATCTGTTGCACTTAGCGACCTAGGACGAGAGAGACGATGCTACAAATTTGAAAATCTTTAAATACGCTTTGGGACCAATACATGCAGCACGAGATCACAACGTAAAAGTTTTTGAGCTCTGTCGGCGAGCTGTATGGTCTCAGAGTGTAGTTCCAACACTAGACTAAACTGATCGTGAGCTAAATTTATCGGGTTCTAACATGGTAGTGGCAAAGCATTGCCGATAACCGGATTGCCCCCAAAAACACCACTTAAACTTGTTAGATCGAATGATACAAGCATTAAATGAGTATGAAACTTATTTATTTTATCAGGAATTGTCATGTGTTTGTTCTGCGGAAATACACGATTAAAGTAAGTCGTTGATGAAATGTTGCATGGTACTAGCGATTTGCCTTGCTAGTGGTACGAGTACACAAATCATACAACCCACACTTTCAAACGTTATAGAGAACTTTTTTTAAAAAGTAAAATTGTATACTGGTTGCAATAAAACGAAAGAATACAAAATGCTACAAATTTCAATATTCCGAGAACAACGTGACTTATGGACTTCCGATGTCGTCATTACCGACATAATGATTCTAATAAATGCCATTGTTTAGAAAATAAATAATTTTCCTATAAAGTTCTTGCAGAGATGAGTCGATATAGCATAAGTTGAACTAGTATAGGCCCGCTGGTAAGCGACTACCATACCAAATTGTTTGTATACAGTTGGAATGACCCCATTTTTAAAAATATAAATACAGTCAAAGGAAATGTTACTTTCCTTGATATATTGCAATAGAATGCTTTAGAATTAAAGGTTTGAAAGGAAACAAGACATCATTTATATTCATGACGGTGTTCCCACGTAGCAGCATAATGCAGCAAAATAAAGTTAGAATTTCTATTATGTGCATTGAAACGATTTTACATGCCAATTTTTAATAATGTTCGTATTCGTGTAATACATCTATTGCTTTTTTTCACGATCGTCGTTTCATACTTTGATGCTTTTGGAGAGCCTTGAAAGAGAAACATTTTAGATTTAGAAAATTCATGTTTTGTAATCTGAAACTATGTGAACCTTGAAAAAATGAGTTCATCCAAAAAGACATGGAAAGGAAATATAAATTTATCTTTAGATAAGCTTAATAATCGTGAACAACATTACTATATTTCTGTTATCCCAGGATTACATCCTATATCATAATATTAACATCGGTAGCTACAGTTGTGCAATCTTGTTAAGTTATTTGGTTCAAAAGTGAGTATCTATGTATGCATGATTTTATAGTTTGATGAATATTTGTTGCAGTTATTGTATAATTATTGAATATATGTTACTGTTAAATTAATTTGACAGACATTATGAGCAATATCTTTGTAGTATTTGAAATTAGATTTTAATATTCATGTATTAGCAATAATGATTGTTCATATTAACAAATTTGTAAATCTGAAATGGCATTAGCATTTGTCTTTCTTGTGCTTATACTAATTACACTTATCTTTTCTTCTTCTTCTCTTTATAACCCATCACACAATTGTATATTAATTTTTAAAATAAAGAAAACTATTATTTTCCAATTGTGACTTAAGTTACATTGCGACCAAAACGCAAAGACGGTGCTTACAAAACACAGATATAACACATATAAAATAAAAGCAGACATAATATCATGACGAAGTTGGCATGTAAACCGGCATGTGGGCGACACGAACTCGTATTCAGTCTTGATAAGTTATAACAAAGATATTATTGATTTGCTTTAATACAATTTTTTTATAACACGAATATTATTTGCCTTCTTTTTTTCATTTTACATAGAACATGTAGTAGCGTTGCAATTATTGCCATGATCACTTGACGGATGATTGTGACATACTGCACCATGATTATCTACTGCACATTATTTATAGACATTCACCAGTCAAACAAGGATTTGGTATTTAAGTATTAGTTACTTTTATTAGACTAGTACTGTAGTAAGTAATTAATACCTAAATGGGCCTTTTTGGGTCGGGCCTTTTTGGACAGGGCCTTTTAAGCACTGATCCAGTTTGGTCGTGGGCCTTTATGGTACCGGTCCGTTTTTGACCCGTAACCAACCGAAGTACAAATTTCCGAAACATTTGATAGAAAAAAAAAATTGTTCTGGAATTTATATTCATTTTGTTCCGGATTTTCTTAGTCCTGATGTTGTATTTCACGTTGTAAAATCAACAAGCGTTCACAACATCATCTAGAGTGGAGAGTTTTATTTCAAATCTTACCAGGCAGGATTAGATACCTTAACAAAGGAGAAGCTGTTTGAGCTCCCAAACAATATTAGACTCGGAAGTGAAAACATTTTTGTCAAAACAGAAAACAAAAACTATGTTGTGCCAGTGTTTGACAGAAAAAAATCTTGATACTAGTACTTCAAGTTTAATTAGTAAATCTGTATATGGCTCTGAAATGAAAGTAATAGAATTGAAATTCAGAGAGAGAGAGAGAGAGAGAGAGAGAGAGAGAGAGAGAGAGAGAGAGAGAGAGAGAGAGAGAGAACAAATGAAAATGATATTGCATAGAGGAAAACTAAATGCAAATGCAGAAAGAATAAAGAGAGATGCAAATGAAATTGCATATGCAAAAAGAAAATAGAGATGTAAAGTAAAGAAGGTGGAAAACATCGTCAGGGAAATGCAATTTAAATTAAAAGAATTTGAACCGGCATGCCGAAAGCAATTCCCTCACGAAAGTTAAAGTTTTCGATGCTACCAAAATATCAGGTTAGTAGCCACTTGTAAAGAAAATAAATCGATAAATATTTTCCTAAATTTGAGAAAGTTAATGAGATTTTAAATGGCCAAGAAAGCACATGACTTTGTTATTACAGAGTGTACTTATTGGCAATGCTCATCAAGTCAACACTTCACTGTCGGTACATGGAAGGGCTAATTTTGATGTCGTTAAGGAAAATAACAGCCATTCATATCCCTAATAACATATTAAGGGACACGGAGCTTCACGGAGTATTTTATTATCAGGCACTTTTGCGTTTATCTGACAAGCTTTCTTCTAGTGAAAGTACCCTTGTTCAGGGAGGCTTTGTTAATTTTTCTTACCACTGTGTAAATTTTTCATCACACTTAGTCTCGAGACGTGTGGAAGTTGGAGCGGTGATTTATTTTTGCCTATTGAGGGTGTCCATATATTGATAAACAGTATCTTAGCTCGAAATAAGGTTGTGGTAATCCACTTGTAACTGACAAACCTTGTTTTGATCCAAATGTTGATCCTATTGAGAAAAAAAATACCTGATTTATACCCGGCTTGTGCAGTTACTTGAGACATGTTGAAAAGAGCTATTGAGAACGAAGCTGATGATTTAATTATTGCTTTACCTGGCACATTTATAGGTCAGTCTTTTGACGAGGTCACTTTTTTGTTTGTTTTGTTTTCTAATTTAATGTGGGTTTTTTTTTTTTGGGGGGGGGTATTCATATAATTATAGATGTTGTAAAGCGCTTGGAGCTTCTAAAGATTAGGCGCTATACAAAGTCCTCATTATTATTATTATTATTATTATTATTATTTAAACAGGTAGTAAATAATATACATTATATCATCAAAACATATGGAAGACGGAAAAAGAAACAAATATAAACAACGATTGGGAGGGTGTGGATGGGCTATATAAAAAAACGTACACACAAACGTAGTCAATTGTCAATAGAAATATGACCATCGTTTTATTCGCGCACAGTCTTTTTGGATATCATGTACACTTTGAATAAAACGACATATAGACTTTTACTTTGGTGGCCTTTACATGAAATTCTGGGCACTTTTGAAATCTAAGAGAAAAAACCTATCCCCACCCCTGACCTGATCAGGTCCAGCTGCCATATAAAAATACTCAATGAATATGTTGATAGACATAGCCCTGGTAATCGGTAAATCAATGTAGTTCAACCTGTCTCATACAGTAAGGTTGTACATGATGGTGTGCAATCGGACTGTAATGACTTTATGTAACCAGCCTTCAGAATTTAGATATATTGGACTATGTGGACCAGAACTTTCGCATCTACAGCCACAAGAAAAGACTGAATTAAAGCAGATGGAACTTGAGCTTGGATACATGTTTCTTTTCCTAGGAACTATCATTGACTTATCAGGTCAATGGAATAATATTTTCAACCTTTTCGTTTATTATAGCTGAAAACATAAAGACCTTTTTTGATCAAACTTGTATATTTTATTTTTCCTCGGGGTCTTCCTCCACCAATTATACTGGCCACTACATGCATACATATGTCTTGTAAAATGGTTCTAACCCCACAACAAGTCAAAATATAGTGCTGAATTTAAATAAATGTAGTTATAAACCAACTTACAATGCTTCTCTCTATTTCTCTCATCCCATAATCTATTTATTCCATACATATTTCATGTATTATGATACATGTAGTTTTGTATTACAAACTGAACATGCAAAAATGACTATTTTTATATACAAATAATTTGTTTTATTTTTATTTACAAATAAATGAATGTGTAGTTTGTATCTTTTAAAGCACCTAAAAATCATATGTCCATAATTTAAGCTATCACACAAGATAGATGTAAACAGTACACAAGTAGATGAGAAACAAAAGAAGGGTTAGAATATAGATAGAATTAGTAAATACATATAAACATTTACATAAATAAATGGATCGACAGAAAATACATGTTAGAAATATCTACATTTCTCTGTGTGTGTGTGTGTGTGTGAGAGAGAAAGAGAGATGTTTGAGAAAAAGACGATTAACTGAAAATAGAAATAACTAAGAACAGAACTGTTACCCAAATTTTATTCACATCTTATATATAAACCTAATACACTACGACATAACATAACAAGGGACATAACTATGTAATAACATAACACCATTTGTTTTTTCCAACATCATCAATCCATAAGAAAAAATGTGTACTTTTTGGAACCTTAAAACTGTTTGTACAGAGTTTTCAAATAATTGGAAATTTGTGTATTTAAGGGAAAGAATACTTGTAAAAATTACAGGAATATCAACATTACCTTAGTAAGATTCAGGCATACTACATGATAACTAACACCAACCAATCTAAAACAGATATTTCAGGGGATTTATTTTTATACAAACATTTTTGGAATTTTGTTATATAAAGGTAAAAGGCACAAATAAACTACAGAATTGCAGACTATTCAAATTCTGAAAACAAACCAAAAGGATACAATCATTACAGACTACATAACGAGACAAAACATTTATTAAAGTGAAACACTGTCAATTTTTAGATTTCACTAACCTAATGGTTTGAAAATGGATTTTACTCTATCATTTCATTCACTTATAACTTTTGTTGTCAATTTCATTTGCTTTATCTTTTGTCTCCCGATTTTTTATCTATAAGCATGCTGTTGCTGCAAGGCAGCATAAATCGTCAAATCAGCTAATTCTGTCACTTCATGTATTTCTCTATTATCTGTGTGAAGATATCAGTAAAAGACTTACATTAATTCTAGAAAAGATACTACAGCCAAGTTATGTAAACTATCCAGAACAAAATGTATGCATTATTTTGGTTAGTTATTTTCAGTCATTTATTTTCCCGACAATTGCTCATATAATTTCGGCACATAGTCATCATATTCAGCCTGGTAGAAATTGCCAGCCACCAAATTTCCATCTAACCCATGCTTCTTGGTGAAGTCTTTCACTTTATGATTTGCTCTACCATCACCACTGTGATTGCTTAGTTTAGGGAGACCAGCAAATGTCATTTTCCCCTTTGGTTGTTTGAAAAGCAGAAAGACATAGCGGTGGAGACCTGAAATAATAAACAAATTCAATGACTGAATAGCAGTTCTTTTTACTGCTAGCTTCAATACTAAAAAAGAATATGTACAAAAGAACAAATCTATTTTGCAAAAACACCTTTCTGCCTTTCTGATAAAGACTTCAAGGGAAAGTCCATATAAATTTCCCTCTATTATTTACCTGAAATTAACTTCAAGTATACAGAAATATTTTAGTTTAAATTTTTTAAAAATCAAGCATATCTAGTATGTATTGCACAGCAATAAATCAGTGGTAAAACGTATGAATGGTATAAAAGCAACTGTATAACAATAATAATAATAACAATAATAAAGACTTTATTAAATGAGGTTAACTGAATCTGTTACAGAAAAGAACTCTCTTGAGGCCCTACAAGATACAATGTACTGGTATACATAGAGTGCAATGTACTGGTATACACAGAGTGCAATGTACTGGTATATACAGAGTGCAATGTATAGAGATATACACAGAGTGCAATGTACTGGTATGCACAGAGTGCAATGTACTGGTATACACAGAGTGTAATGTATAGAGATATACACAGAGTGTAATGTATTGCAATGTACAGATATACACAGAGTGCAATGTACTGGTATGCACAGAGTACCATCAATCACTTTCCAACTAACACATACAAGCTAAGATACAATAAGATTCAGTTACAATCAGCACGATTTTAAACAACAATTCAGCATAAGCAAAAAGTTGTTTTTTTTACACCAATAAGACACAAGAAAAATAAATACATTAAATCAACACAGTTAGCGAGATATACTAACAGAGAATATTACATAAATAAAATGGGACAAAGTACATAGCAAAGTATTAAAAAAGACAATAATTAAAAGTGAATTTAATATTTAAGTACAAAAAAACTCCACAGGTTAGGATCTGAAGGATATTAAAAAGAACAATAAATGGTCTAGATAATTGAAAATGTGAGTTTAATTTTAATTAAATTTAATTTAACATAATATCTCAAAAATACAAGGTATTTAAATATTATTTTTGCCAAAACAATGTTAGTGTCTGAAAACTGACTAAAAGTATGCAGAAATTACTGTTATGTGCCGCCGAGCTAGATACAAGCTAACAACAGAGAAGGTATTACTAGCAATGCAGTCTTCTATGTTCCCTTACGATACCATTCATTGTCAACATTAGAGCGATTAGTGATAGGCACATCACAAAGGGCCCTGGTCACTACTGTTTCAATTTTCTTCTAGCACCTTACACAGGCAAACTTGTGTAAGGAAACCAAAATTAGATGAAGATCGACATTCAGAAGCAATTGATCTCTGTAAATGATGACGTGGAATGATTGAATTCATATCCTTCAAGGACCTGTCATTACAACCAAAGAGATGAAGTTGATAGACAAAAATCGTAACCAGTGCTGATGTAAGTATTCAAAAAAGAATATGTTTGGGCAAATATATGAATTGTAAATTGGTATTCTAATATGTTGTATCATTTGAATGTCTTCATTTTTCATGTGCCTCTCAAGTTCTGAACATTTTTTTATTAGTACAGTATCAATGACCATTTAAAAAAAATAAAAACTGTAATGTTTAAATACGCCTTCTGAATTTTAAGAAGAGTAGTTTCAGAAAATGGCTGCCCAGCTTTACAATCATTTTAACCTTGTGTAAGTATATAGCAGACTCGATTTGTGTCATCCATCACTTGAAACGTAGGTCAGTGGTCTGCATGCTGGTTGAAATCCTACCACCGGATCAGCCTGGATTATTTACCATGACGAGTCTGTTGGCACTAATTAACCAACTTGACTTTTGCTGTGCCATATAGCATCAAACCAAATCAAACCAACCAAAACCAAAATTATTGCAAAGAACCTAGTTTTCAAAACAACTGTTCATGTATTTACTTGCTGTAAAGTTCTATGCCATATAAAAAAGTTGAGTCAAATGGAGATGTTTTGTAAAGGTTGGGCCAGGTATAAACAAGCTATGTATGTGTCATCAATTTAGGAAAATAATTCTGAAAATATTCCTCAAAACAGTTCTCTCATGCAGTCTCAATTTGTATTAGTTGTCATTACTTATGAAGGTACAGCAATAGTGGTTCTGATGGGAATGAACGAGTCTGGATTGAAGCAAATATCTTTTAAGTCTTGGTTTGGTTTCAGATGTTATTCAGTCTGTTTTTACCATAGAAGGGTTATGCAACTTAGTAATTCAGATGGGTCACAACTGTTTATAGAATTTGTTCAAAATTCAGATTTCTTGGCTTATATTCAACCCAAGTGGATGTTTATTGAGATAAATATTTCATGATTGCATCACAAACAATATCCAAAAATGAGCTGAATACAGGTTACATATACTGAAAATGTATAATTAGTAATTTGTTTCAGCAATATCTATGCTGCTTACAAGCAAAAAAAAAATAGAGCAAGCCAACTGACATGGGACATAACTATGTAATAATGGTTTTGTTGAGACAAAACACATGAAAGGCGCAACTATCTCTAAGGAAGTGTTGCTACCAAATTCCTTCAGAGTACAATGAATGGTTCTGGAGCTATGTTGACTGCAACAAACAATGTTTCCATTTAGAAACAAGAATATGCTTGGCAAAAGGCATAACTCCTTCCAAAATGCAATCCAAAACTTTAAGGGCCATAACTCCTTCCAAAATAGAATCCAAAACTTTAAGGGCCATAACTCCTTCCAAAATAGAATCCAAAACTTTAAGGGCCATAACTCCTTCCAAAAGAGAATCCAAAACTTTAAGGGACATAACTCCTTCCAAAATAGAATCCAAAACTTTAAGGGCCATAACTCCTTCCAAAATAGAATCCAAAACTTTAAGGGCCATAACTCCTTCCAAAATAGAATCCAAAACTGTAAGGGCCATAACTCCTTCCAAAATAGAATCCAAAACTTTAAGGGCCATAACTCCTTCCAAAATGCAATCCAAAACTTTAAAGGCCATAACTCCTTCCAAAATAGAATCCAAAACTGTAAGGGCCATAACTCTTTAAAATAGTTTGGTGTTTTATAGTACAGCAACATTAACTGGTTTTTTAGTGCTGAGGAAATAGGAACATAGTGCCCTGCCCAAGGTTAAACACTGGTTGTCTTCCCGGGACAAAAATTGGATGGTAGGATCTTGACATACAACATTTTAGTTGCATGCTGGACATGCTGACCACCAGGCCATCATGGCTGCAATTATTAAAAATGGTGTTGGCAAGATGACACCCAAAAAGGTACATCTAGGTCTATGAGACACTTTTCAAACCAGACAGCTTTAGAATACACTGAATGTTTCTTGAACTGTGCTAGTAACAAGCAACAATTTTTTTATTTTAAAAAAAAACAAAACAGAAACGCAAAAATCTTGTTTTCTATCCTGAACAATTTTCATGAATTTCTTAAACTAAAAAATGCAGATAAACAATTTTTATGTCAAGTCCCTGATCAAGGTACTGATGTAAATGTGTGACTTTCACCCCACGATCAATAACAATGAGCGTGCATCTTAAAGAATGAATTGACTTTGCTACATGATATGAAATATAAATATTAGCTGATGAAAAACACGACATAAATTTTCTACAACTGTCAACTTTATTCCAAATTCAAAGGTTGAGTTAGCTTATCACAAAATTATGTCTTACCTTCATCATGATTAATATAAAGTAAGAAAAAAATCCATCAAGAGGTTAAGGAAATATGAGAAAATAAAGAAAACTTTAATTACATTTTTTTAATCACTAAGTGAGTGAACAAGGCACTAAATGATCTTAGTTTAATTAAAAACAATTATCAGTAAGAGAGTGAACAACACACTGAAATTATTTTAGTTTAATTAGGATTCATGCCAAATTATGAAAATCAAAGTGTTCAGGAAATATAAGTAAATCAAAATTTTGAAATAAATACAATTATTCTACCTCTGTAACATTACACATAGTGCAAAAGGGGCAAGTTAGCGTGTCAAAAAATATACTGTCTTAGATTCATAGATTCATGCCAAACATAATGAGAATCTTTCAAGTGTTTGGGAAATGTATATTGTGTTAGATACATTTGGCAAACATCATGTTATATAATGACAAATGTCTTATATCTAAACTGAAACAAGTTTTTAGTCTGGCTACCTGTGCCTTTTGGTGGTCCAGAACCCACATACTGAGAGTTTTCTTCACCCTTGGAGACATCTGCACCAGGAATGTTAGTTACTAGCCAATGGTGCCATTCTCCCTTCACTGGGTTCTTTCGAGATGGAGCATCAGGATCTACAAAAGAAAGGCATATGAAAATCCCATAATTGATTTTCATGCTGAATGAACAGTTTCAGACAAATCTATCTTCCACCAATCACTGTTAAGACGACTTCCAACCAAGTAAAAGTTCCCTTGACCCACACCCCCACTTTTAACTACTCCCATATTTTTGTTCTAATTATTTACATTTCGGGGCCCCGAGTGGCCGAGTGGTCTAAAGCGCTGTCCGTTACGGACCACTGCCTTCTCACCTCTGTCTGCGTGTGTTCGAGTCTAGGATTCGGCAAATGTAGTTATGTGAGAAAGCTTGCCAGTAGCTTCTCGTGGGTCGGTGGTTCTTTCCGGGCTTTGTCCGGTTTCTTCCTCCACCATTAATACTGGCCGCCATGTATAGCCTATATTGTGCTGAAAAATGGCGTTAAACCATTAAAAAAAAAAAAAAAAAAAAAAAAAAAAAAAATTTACATTTCAAAACTGAAGAAGATTTAACGAAAATTTTGCTTGTTACGAATGATCACACTTTTCTTTCCTTGCTGTACAAGATTTTCCCAGTCTGCATTTTTGAAAATAATAAGTTACATCATGCCACCATAGTTTTGTAAATGAAGTTACAGTTATATCATACTGTCATGGTACACATACTGATTTTAATATGATGCTCCAGTTACATCACACCACCATGGTACGCATATACAAGTCTAGTGTTCTAACTATGATTTAACCAGGAATTTCTTCCAGAGTGGAATGGGAAAGTGGCACTTTTACTTGAAGGGACATTCTTGTTGAAGGAAGGAACACTTAATGAACAATGCACATTTTGAAAAAAGGACTGATGCTAATGATTGTAGAATTTTATCCTTTGGGAAAAAGAAACAGAGAAAAGAATATTCATGCTCATCATAAGTTAAGCAGAAAACTATTTTTGAGTATATTCTGAAATGGGCTCCTGAAGGGCAGAGGGATGGACAAGGGAACTGAGAGAGGATCCCTCAGAGATGTATGAGCACCCCACTATTTCTTTATAGATGAAGTAAAGTGTAGGCGAAGCACCTACAAAAATAGTCAACTACAGTAAACTCTAAAAAAAGTATTCTGATCATCCCATCTATTTCCTTCACAATATATCGGGTAGTGTTGTTCCGATTATCGATTATAATCGATCATCAGTTGGTTGAGCAAACCGATAAGATAATCGATTGTGAAACTCCATAATCGATTGTGTAAAGGGAGACAACTTTTTAGGTGCATGCAAGGACAAAGGTTAGTAAAACTCCCAGCCACTAAAGTTGACCTGAAATTTATTAATCACTTCACAACTACAAATAAAAAGTCTTACGATTCATTATTAGGAACATATAGTCATAATTACATGTTCAAGTTGTTAAATTAATCGAGTTAATAAAATTTAAACACATTTTGTTGAATTGTTGAAGTTAAATTGCAACATCTATTGTAGTATTTATAAACAATTACAAACAAGAAAATCATGTCCTTCTATACTTTAAATTATAGACACATCAAATATGAACGAAAGAATTTCGGGGGACTGTAGCAGTATTTCAGTTACATATGACTGATCAGCCATAAAAAGTTGCATTCATTTAACAAAGTTGTAGAACAAAAGTAACACAATGTATTTTTGTAATATTATTGTCAGGTTAAAGTATACATGTCAATAAAATAGATTACTCCTGTATATTTATAAACATATTGAATTCTTGATCAAAGATATAACTGTGTAACAAAAATTAAAATTTGCTCTTAGTAACCAATTATAATCGATGATCAGTTGGTTAAGGCGAAGCGATTATCGATTATGAATTTCTGACCGATTCCAATCACTTATATCGGGTCTCAAACATGGGTCGAAAATTAGAAAGACTTGACCCTCCAGGTACAAATGAATACAGTGCCTACTTGGTGTTTCATAGTCGTCCTCAATGTAGGCACCAATATTGCATGGTTAACTTGGGAGATTATTGATCAGTGGATTTAAATGGCCCAAACCTTTGGTCAAGGTACCAGCATGTTGTCTAATTTCAACAGAGTAGAATGATTATTTTCTTAACAGACTCCCCATTACTTTGGCTGAAGAGTTTTAGATCTCAGAATTTAAAAGTTTCTTTATAACCTGAAGTGACAACCATTTACAAAGATTGGTGCTGGAATTTTTTCTAAAACAAAGGTCATTCCACAAAACCCATTTTACTTCTAGCCATGGGGCCCCAGAGTGGCCGAGTGGTCTAAAGTGCTGTCCGTTACGGATCACTGCCATCTCACCTGTCTGTGTGGGTTCGAGTCTAAGATTCGGCTAACGTAGTTATGTGAGAAAGCTTGCCAGTAGCTTCTCGCAGGTCGGTGGTTCTTTCAATGAGTTTTCCGGGTTCACCATTAATATTGGCCGCCATGTATAGCTTATATTGTGCTTAAAAATGGCGTTAAACCATAAAAAAAAAACAAAGAAAACAAAAAACTTCCAGCCACAATGACCCATACCTTACAAACAAGTTACAAACACGAACTTTGGGCAAGGTACGCCATCTAGAACTAAATTTAATTACAAGAAAATATTGTTCTTCGAGACATGGTGACCTTGACCAGTAACTCCAAAAGACAGTAGGCTTCTATCTTATCCAATATGGCAGTCATGTACAAAGCTTGGTAAAGGTACATGGTCAAAAATGAAAATTTCTGTGCAGAACCCTTCTGTTTATAGCAGTGGCTTTGATGCTGACACCAAAGTCAAAGTTTATTCCTTACCCCATGTACAAACTATTCACGAAGTTTGGTCCAGGTCTGCAGTGTAATACAAATGTTATTGCACAGTATCCATTTTGCTTCTTTTAATCAAGTGAATACGAGTTTTTACTTTTTGACTCCAAAATCAGTAGACTTGTTTCATGAATGCTGCAATACTGTGAATAATAATATTTTAGTATCGATGAATATTCATAAATACAGTTAATACACTATATTGCCAAGTAAAGTTTCTTTAATACAAATAATTCATTAACAATATTCTATCATGTACTTCATGAAAACATTGTTTCAGGAAACAGTCTCATTAAAATTGTGTTATTTACAGTAATGACTACGGCATATAAACACATGAATTACCATTCATAATCAGTGTGTAGTACGCTCCAGCTTCTGCCTCATACTCCACTTTAGGACGATCCTTGACCTGGGTCGGAGTCAACACCATGCCAGGTTTTACCTCGATACTGCCATAATGCAACTGTCAAATTTAATTAAATTTAACCATTTTGGAAAACAATTCAGTTTTAAATGAAAAATTATTTCATGATGCATACTGTCAAAACTTGTCAAAACCAAAACTATCACTGAGAAAATTCAACCTTAAAAACAGGGTTTTTAATCAAACATGTTTGTCCTGTACAGGTGAAAGTCGAGGCATCTATAGAAAAACCAAACTAAAGCAGGTAAATGATATCACACATAAGCAATCACCTCACCTCTATTCTCAAACAAAATAAATAAATAAACAAATAAACATACATTTCAAACTTGCTCGAGGGTTTGCATCAGTTGGCATAGAATCAGATACTGAATGTTCATTACTTGTTCCGGATTCTGTGCAGTGTATTTTCAACTAGAAAAGTAAACACGAACATATCAAGGTCAGAGCTGAAACGAACACCCAAATATTCAAATCAGATTACTTTTTGGCCGCACCAATATTTGATAACCTTCTGAGCAGTGACATCAACCTTAAGTAGTTGCAGAGGGGGCTCCGAGTGGCTGATTGGTCTAAAGTGCTTTCAGCTATGGATCACTGCCAACTCACCTGTCTGAGTGGTTTCAAATCTCGGATTCGGCCAATGCGGGTATGTGAGACAGCTTGCCAGTAGCTTCTTGTGGGTCAGTGGTTCTTTATGAGGTTAATACTAGCCACCATGTATAGCCTATTTTGTGCTGAAAAATGGCGTTTAACCCGACAACAACAATAACTAGTCGAAAGTCAACCGTGCCAACCTTGGACTGCTGCAGAAAATGTTTTGCAGTAATTTAATTTTTGCAAAATATGCAAACAATGTAAAACATAAACTTTGTACTGCAAGATTCATTTACATCTTAATACTTCAAAACCTGTTAATTTATAATGACCTGAAATTCAAACTCACAAGGTAAATACAACATCACAATTTTGAATGTTCACAATTTGATCACTCAAACAGCCGTTGTTGCTGAGACAAGTAGAATGAAAATTTAATAAAGAACATAGTATAAAACTGGGGTTATATCCAAGTAAACTTATTATCAATCAACATATTCATATTTAATAATTTTCTGCACATGACTACTACAAATAAACTTTAAAAAAAAACAACTCTAAAATATTCTTTTCCATCACCAGTAATCTCCATCGCTGTTGTAACATTTCTATAAACGAAAAATAAAAAAAAAAGGAATTCAAAGCTGATTTTGATGATGTGAAACATAAACTAAATCATTGGAACATACACACCTGGCTTTAAAAAAAAAGTTAATCCTGTTTTCGCAAGAATGGTAAGAGTATATAAAAGTTAGATTTTCAACTTGTAAATTTACATACATAGTTCTTCATTTGAAAAATATTTTTAATACTCAGTGTTTGTCAATGTAGCTCATCGTTTTATGATTCTAAGTCTTAACATACGTAACAGAAAGAAGTGAACCCAACAATTTAAGTAAAATCAACAAGTTACTCATTTCCCTACAATACAAAGTATTGAGAATTAAATCCTAAATAATCCTAAATGTCCTATGTTAACAAAAAAAGCATGTTCTGAATGAAATGCAATAGTCTCCATATAACACAATGATGCAATCCATAATGTCTTTTAATGACATTACAAAAATTAAAAGTAATATGTAGAAATTGGAAAGGTCAATGAGCACATTAGCAATGCCAATGAATATTTAAAATAAATAATTCCTCTAAAATTATATCTGATGTCAGCAACACAACTAGAAACTCTGAGCATAGATTCCCCCAGACTGGTATTGAACAGAAATGAAGTTTTTGTTTATGATATACATTTTCACTTGACCTAGATGGACATAAGCACAAAACATAATTTAAATATTGACAATTACATGTTACAAAAAGTAAAACATCAAAATCATTCAAAATATTTTCAAATTTAGAGTAAGTTTGTTGTTGTAGGGGTTTAACAACATTTTTCAGCACACACTAGGTGGAGTTAGAACCCAGGAAAAATCCCCAGAAAGAGCCACCAACCCACAAGAAGCTACTGGCAAGATTTTTCATACCCACATTGGTCAAATCTGAGACTCGAACCCATGCAGATAGGGGCCCCCACCCCCGAGTAAATTTTAATTAGTTCTTTAACTAAACTTCTTATAAAAAAAATGGGAAATAAAAGTAGTAAACCAATATATTTAATACCTTCATCATTCCAGTCTAAGGATGTGAGCTATTTTATAGTAGATCTGTCACCAGTAGTGGTCTTTCTGAAAAAGTGTGGACAAGATTGACCTAATATCAAGTGTCATACATCTGCACTTAACCAGTCTGGTCTGAGGAGATAGCAACTAATCACTACAAGACACCCTAGGTCTCTTGAGACCTCAAATTAGTTTAAATTTAGGGGTCACGCGTGGTTGAGTGGTATATAATGCTCACTGTTACGGATCACTGCCATCTCACTTCTGTCTGTGTGGGTTCAAATCTTGGGCTCGGCCAATGAATGTATGTGAGAAAACTTGCTGGTAGCTTCCCGTGGGTTGGTGGTCATCTTTCCATTTAAAATGACCGCCATGTATAGTCTATCTTGTGCTGAAAAATGGTGTCCAATCCTATCACAACAACAGATGAAATTTATGCTAAAAATTCCAGAAATCCCTGAATTCAATCTTAAATACCCAAATATTTACAATTCTAGAAATGATTTTAAGCTGATTACATCCAGCCATGCAGTATTGAAAGACTTCAAATGTGCATCTGATTTTAAGTACATGTACTGAATAAGAGCTTTATGTTCCATATGGACAAATGAATACAAAATATCACAATAATTCGATGCTAACTTTTTGTCATTTATCCATATGTATACTGCAATGCCAAAGCAATTTATTTTTGCTGGTCTTGATTTCTTTTTATTCTTCCTTTTCATAATTTGCATTCTTATTTCTTCCCTTCTGCCTTTTTTATGTATATGCTAGGTTTTGTTCTGGAATTCACCATTATATATACCTTTGTTCTTTGCTCACATATATCATACAAATGTTATACACATTTACTATTTTAAGTCCCACTCCACACTGTTCAAGAAAATCTAGAAGAAATGTATCACTCCGTTACATATTAAAATTATTTGGAAGGTTACAAATGGTTTTAATTTTAAAATATAAATATTCAATTTTCAAATAATTTCATAAAGAGATTTATTTGTTTAATTAGGATTTTTAATGTAGCTTTAAAAAAAAAATCAGTCATATCACTATGATGTCTGCACTGAGGCAGTTTATAGTGATGTCTAGCACAGGGGCATCATGCCACAGACATGTAGCATGATGTCCCACCCAGTCACATTATCCTGACACCAGAACGACCAGTCCTAACACTAGCCTCTTAATACCGAGTGACAAGTGAGGCAGTGGTTAGTAAAAGTTTTTTAAGTCTTTGGTATGACTCAGCTGCAGATTGAACCCTTGACCCCCCACTTCTGTGGCAGACGCTCTAATAACTAGGCCACTGGAGTGGTTTTCATTAAGAGAACCATGATAAATTTTGGATTGGGTCCTTAGAGAAATCTGGTAACTATAAAGAAAACAAATCTATAATGGTGTGGACCACTTCATAACTGTGAAATAAACTTTAAGCAAAGTTTAAAACTAATTCAAATTCAAATTTTCAAGTCTACAACACAGCACAGTATGTAAAAAATGTAAGAAAACATTTAAATCATCTTTCTTGTTTCCAAAAAGGAATTATTTTTCACCAAATGTACAAAAGAAAACAAAATTTATTTGTTATCTTTTTAAAAAATCCACAAAGCTTCTCATTATCTAAATAAAGTTTTTTTTTATGTTTAAGAGCATATTTTGAAAACTTTCTCCCTGCTCAGTCTGCTATTTAACTGTGACAGAAAATAAAAAACAGTACTCTTTTGTCCTTTCTTTCATGGTATGCTGTCACTGTTCCAGTTTGAGTGCTGTTCCTTGCCTTTTTGATTACTGAACATTTCTTGTCTTTTATATGAATTTCAAACTTTGCCATTCTTTAGAATCCACAGGAAATTTTCCTTCTTCATATCTGCAGCACCAAAATGCAGCATGGCAGAAATATTTGTTGCTTGACATTTATTCATAATTTCCGGGGTCATGTAGTTCATTAAGTGCAATTCTATGATGTTAAGTATATTAAAACTGCAGTATATTCCAGCTTCCAGTCAACCAAAATTTTAAAAATGTTATTGATAGATTCTGCACTGTTATTGGCCCATGTTTTGCTTTCATTGTTTTGCCAATTTGGTTCAAACACTATTTTTTTAAATTCTGGCTTTAGATTATTGACATATAAATGTGGTTTAATTAGAATTTGTTCACTTTTAATTTACTAGTACACTTGTATTATTATCTAACATTCAAATAAGAGAGAATGCGGAGTAAAAAAAATATTTCTTTAAGTAATCATTTATTTGTCAGACATATGAACATGAATTGTATTTCTGTGATTTTAAAAATTTAAATAGAGAATTATTTCTATAAATTGCTCCTACTTTCTGCCTGGTCTGTATTAAAACCAAAAGATTTCTTTCCCTTGGTGATTACTGACAATGGGATAAAACTAGGGCATAACCGATTAGCATTTTTCTACTGATTTCCGATTCAGGATTTTGGGCATGAAATTTTTCCGATTCCGGATACGATTCAATTAATCGGAAATGCTAAATCCGTATTTTTTTTCTAAAAAATTTTATCTTCCGTTTCCGGGTTTCTGGTATCTGGTTTTGCCGTGTCTAGCATGTTACTTAGTACTTTACCATATCTGGCTTAATTTCCGGTTTTCACCCGCCAGTTCAAATAGATTGTCTCACAGCGTGGTTGTGTTGACCATATTGGACTTTTCTGACTTCTTATTTAACTTTATTAACGCTCTATCGAATGACACGCAGTGTTAGACACGGTGCTATAGAAATTCAACTTTATTATTTTTATTATCCGAATCGGTCGTTCCTGCCTTGTCCGACTCCGATTAATCGGAAGTTCATACTATCCGGTGGAATCCGATTTCCGGATCAAAAGTCAGTTATGCTCTAGATAAAACTACAGTATGACCAAAATACACAATGTACCTGTACTTTGTTTCCATTGCACCAATGCTCAAATAAGTTGAAATAACTATGTAATGAAATTATTTTATGAGTGATCATTTCCATTTGCTGATTTTTTTCCCACAAGAATTATAACATATATGCAAACTATGCTTCTTAACTTAAAAACATATTTTTAAATTTACTTCAGAGAAGGATCAAAAGATTTCCATTGTGCATTAGGCCTGTCACTATCGAATGAAACTCACTTTCAATTAATATTTTTTAAAAAAAGACTGCTCCAGCGGCGGTTAGAACATCCACCGAGGATGTGAGATGTTGCTGGTTTGAACACAAGCCAAGTTATTCCAAATGTACAAATGGTACCGATGCCTCGCTAGGTGTTCAGCTTTAGGAGGTTAGTGTTAGGACTGGTTGTCCTGCTTTCAGGATAGTGTAACTGGGTGGAACTTGATGCTAAATGTCTGCTGATAATGCCCAAGTCCAGACATTACAATAAACTACACCAATGCAGACAACATAGTGATAGGACTGGAAAATTGTTAAAGCTACATTAAAACCAAATCACATACATGATAATAACCAATAAAATACTTATCCATATTTCGATATAAAGACCATTAGATAAAAGTTACTAACTCCTGAAATATTCACTGCATATAATGATTTCCACTGCACATGTTAGTCTTGGAGTAAATCTGCCCTATTATTTAACATATGTATTCATTTTTAATATGTTTTGATGTCAATTTATCAGCAGAAATAATATTTAGTTCAAATTGTGATTAAACAGTGTTAATATACAATTTATTCCATTGCTAGTGATAACCATGAAATTCTACCCAACTTACTCAATAACAAAAACTGAAAATAATCACATTTTCTTTATTGTATACATATATCCTGGTTAGCTGCATGTATTTTGGGCCAGTCGCACACACACATACCAATGCTGTATTATCACGGGTTCGATATTATCAAGGCAAATGGGATATTTTCCAATTATTTTTTTTAAAACACTCCATCTAACGGTTGTTTACAGATGTAAAGATGTAGCCATTAAGAATGCAAATATCTTATAGCACAATTTCCTCTAAAAATGTCAACATTCTTTAAAAGATTACAATGAAAAAGAATAAATATCACTTTTTGTAAAGTGCTACATCTATATTGGCTTTGATTACAAAATGTATTAAGTGTATTGTCTGATCGTTTATTAATATAGGTCATATACTAATGGTGACGTACGTCCTTTTAAAGTTAAGCTTGGAATTTCATTCCATGGTAGCTAATATGGACCAAAATCGACAAAATGTTGTTTATGCTCATACATTATTTACTGCATAAATATGAATACAAAATAACAGCAAAACTTTATATTGAAATCAGTAATATTTCATAAATAATAATTTTTTTAAAAATTAATTTATATTTTTTTTGCCAGTGTTGGAATTAAAATTTCATATAAAGTTAAATAATTGTTTTTAATTTGTAATGTTATTGATGGTATTGTACTTTAATTACATTTGTGTTCTATTTTATCAATGGATCCTTTCTCAGTTTCTGCCATTACAAGCGTGGACATCCCTTCTCATAGGCATATAGCAATTCTAGTCCTACATGTAAGACCCTGACGCTGATATTTATGTTTGGGGGCGTCACTTAAACAAAATCAACATGTACTATGTCTTACATGTAGGACTAATAGTAATAATTCATGTATTATTATAATACATCCCGCAGTTTTTTCCCTCACGGTACGTTAATGTGTCGTCCACATATGCCGTTTTATATACATTTACTCGTTTCGATTCACAAAGATTTTTATAGGAATAGAAAGGGGTTAAGCCGCTGAAAGGTTACAAATCAGAAATAAGCAGCAATTGCAAAACCGTTTTAATAAATACCGATAAGAACATTAAGAACCGCGATAATACAGCATTCCGGGGGCTACATTTAAACATCGCAATACACGATTAATAACAATGTTTTATACATTTTATCTATCAGAATGAGTGTCGTCATGTATTAAATAGTGAAAATGACTGACAAAAGTAGCTGTCACACACTTTTAATAGTTTTGGCGGCACTTTATCAATGACATCTGGCACAACTTTATCTTTTGTAAAGCTCTCCATGTTGAATCTGGTTGACGAAGCAAAGAAGCGTTTGATTTCGATTGGCTGAAATTTCAGAGGTGTCTTTGGAAAAAAAATATCCGGGCAAAGCTACAATCTTAATGTGTTGTAATCTCGCTCGAGCTAGAGGTAAAAGTAATCTCGTCATGTATAAAATCATGGTGACTAGGGCCTAATAACTGGAGAACATTCTACGTCGACAACTGTTTATGAAATGGTCAAGGTTAGCGCCATTAAAAATCAAAGAACTAGCAGTACTATGCAATCGTATACACGGTACTCATCGTATGGAACTAGTCTGGAAATGGATGTAGATAAAATAGAGTATATGTATGTAATAATAATAATAATAATAATAATAATAATAATAATAATAATAATAATAATGAGGATTTTGTATAGCGCCTAATCTTTAGAAGCCCTAAGTGCTTTACAACATCTATAAAGATATGATTACAAAACAAAAACAAACACCATGAGATTAAAAAATATACAGATTGCTGAAAATCATTAATGTAGGTAACATTACCAGGTCTTTAAATTTGTTCTTGCAGCCGAAAAAGGTGAGTTTTGAGAGCACTCTTGAAATGGATCTGTCTTTATGTCTAATTTCGATGAGCAATTCATTCCACATTGCTGGGCCCTGGTATGCAAAAGAAAGTTGTCCATATGACTGTTTTCATAGTGGGAATAATGAGTATATGATTGTCAGAAGAGGAGCATAAGTATCTTGCTGGTGTGTACACATGGGTGAGACCAGATGGTATGTTGGACTGGAGTCTGTCAATGAAACGTAGCACAGAGAATAAATTTTGTGTTTGATTTTGGACCAAACTGATAGCCAGTGTAGGGTACAGAGCAGTGGGGAGGTGTGCTCTTATCGTGGTACTCTAAAGATGATCCGAGCAGCTGTGTTTTGAACTTTTTGAAGTTTCTGGAGTGGATATTGATATGAACCAGACAGAACTGAGTTACAATAGTCCAGTCTCGAAAGTATTAATGAACGCACAAGTGTTGTGGCATCAACTGAATATATTGGTTTAACTGGCCAGGATTGGTTGATAATGAGAGATAGATTTTAATAACAATAATCTTTTGAAACCTTATACTAGTACAACTGGAAAAAAATAGAGACATAATTTATTTAATGGAATTCCTTGAACAGTCTTGAATCTGGAACAGTCATTACTGAAATTAGCCCCGGACTCTTTGGTAAAGAACTAAAAGCACATGTTTCAAACACATATAGGTCCTGAAAATGCTACTGCTCAAATTTGTCAAACTCAAGAAGGTGTGTTGGATTCAGTTGTAAAGTGTTTACCATTTGTTTGCATCCTTGAAAGACAACTGATAAAACATTTCTTCTATGAAAAACATGTATTAGAACTAATATTGTCTTTCATTTTATTCATCATTGTCCTTTACAATAATAAAATATATGTATTTTTTTTCATTTTGTAACAGCATACATATTTGATGATGAATTGCATCATCTGCACAAATTTGTAGTTTATTATGACATAATGCGGTGTCAAATTTGGTTAAATTCTACCAAATAGATTCTCAAAAGTTAAAGTTTTTATAAAAAAAATTATATTAATGGGGGCCACATCCGAAGTTGGATTAATATAATTTGGATAAGTCGGATGTTACTTGAAGCCAGGATGTTTCCTGTCTCAGTCTGTAAAAGTGTTTAGTGGTTTTTAAAAGTTGCTGAATGGATGTTTAATATAAAGTAAATGTGGCTTTTTTTGATAGTGAGTTTATATCATTTATACAAAATTGTATAAAAAAAAACACTCCAGTTGCCTAGTGGTTAGAGCGTTCGCCGTGGAAGCAGGAGGTCATGGGTTTGATCCCCAGCCGAGTCATACCAAAAACTTACAAAAATGGTACTAACAACTGCCTTGCTTGGTGCTCAGCATTAAAATAAACTAAATCACTGGAACATACACACCTGGCTTTAAAAAAAAAAGTTAATCCTGTTTTTGCAAGCATGGTAAGAGTATATGAAAGTTAGATTTTAAACTTGTAAATTTACATACAGTTCTTCATTTGAAAAATATTTTTAATACTCAGTGTTTGTCAATGTAGCTCATCATTTTATGATTCTAGGTCTTAACATACATAACAGAAAGAAGTGAACCCAACAATTTAAGTAAAATCAACAAGCTACTTATTTCCCTACAATACAAAGTATTGAGAATTAAATCCTAAATAATCCTAAATGTCCTATGTTAACAAAAAAAGCATGTTCTGAATGAAATGCAATAGTCTCCATATAACACAATGATGCAATCCATGTCTTTTAATGACATTACAAAAATTAAAAGTAATATGTAGAAACTGGAAAGGTCAATGAGCACTTTAGCAATGCCAATGAATATTTAAAATAGATAATTCCTCTCAAACTATATCTGATGTCAGCAACACAACTAGAAACTCTGAGCATCGATTACCCCAGACTGGTATTGAACAGAAATTAAGTTTTTGTTTACGATATACATTTTCACTTGATCTAGATGGAAATAAGCACAAAACATAATTTAAATATTGACAATTACATGTTACAAAAAGTAAAACATCAAAATCATTCAAAATATTTTCAAATTTAGAGTAACTTTTGTTGTTGTAGGGGTTTAACAACATTTTTCAGCACACACTAGGTGGAGTTAGAACCCGGGTTAAGTCGGTGGCGGATTTCTCCGGTGGTTTTTCAGGCCATCCTAACACTGTTCTTAACGAGCTGTTATAGATATCTACAGCGTATCCCTCTGTGCTTATTTCGATCGACGACGAGAGCGTTGGTTCATGAAGTTTAATAGCTATTTTTGATTCTTTTCCCGTGATTGATTTTATTCTACGCTGAATTTCAGCATCGATTTGCTCAATTTGGTACGATCCGGTTGGTAACGAAACAGTTTCCCACGCTGGAGTACCATCGGGTTTTTTCCTATACGAGAACACCAGTGCGTTATTGGGTTGCTGACCGCCAAATGCAACCGATCTGATATTAGGCCAGCTATGATATACTCGTAATTTTGCCAGCGCGATCTCACGCACTGGAATCGGAGAAGGGAAGTTCACACTAAATTCAGGGTTTGTTGATGTTATTGATATCATGCTTGTTCGTATCGGAGTGGTATTCTCCGCGATTCGTTGAAGTAGTTCGAGTGACATTATTGTTAACGCTGTCTTCAATTTCCAATTTCAACATCGCGGAGTTACACAACTGGGTCATCGTGGAAAATTCAACATCGGATATGAACGAATTATCTATCGACAGCGAGATCAACTCGGATAATTTCGAGTATGCGTCAAATACCACCCGGTACCGAGCTGTATAATCACTGAGTTTTTTCTGAGAACACGATGATAACTTTTTAGTTATCGCGGTGGCGACTGCCGCAATTGTTGTTGCCGTGGAGATAGCAATTGGAACTACAATCGGAGCCATCATGGTCACCGTCGACAAAATAACCCCGGCGCTGGCCATCACACCGGACACCGAGAACACGGTGATGTCGATAATTGCTACGCTGCGTCGGTATTTTTTCATTTTTTCATGATAGCGCTCAGAAAGTGATTTCAAGTTCGCGGAAAACTCTTTCACTGTATCATATCGATATCGATGCGATTGTGATACCTCTGGGACTATTATCGGTTCAATTGATTTCATCGATGTCATTACTATTTTAAACCCGCTAGTGTTTTCAATTATTCGCCATCGTTAAGGGGTCCAGGGCAGGCCAGGTAGGTAGATGGGTTGGGATGTCGTAGGTATGGTAGCTTCAGCCTGAAAAATCATCTACAAGTTCTAAACACCAAGTTATTTTTGATCTAATGGTGGAGCTATCAACCGCGACGACATTAAAGTGTTGACCGTTACTCCTGATAATTAACATCGCGGTGCCACCAGAGTAGGTTTTACCGCCCGCGATCATATTAAATTGATCGATAGAGATCCACGTTAGCCTGTATATACCTTCGATCCCCGTTGGACTGTAGATAGCATCACCCCCAGCCCCGCCACTCTTCCAAAGACCGGTGGACAATGTAGTATAAACATCTCTTATCCAATCCATGGTTCTATGATCGACCGTATACACGACATTTTTTAACGCTTATGCGTGGATGCGGAATCTTTATCTTTTCAACGTTTTCTTTTAGTTTAAGAATATCATTGTAAATTTCTTTGAGAGTCATCGTAGATGAAGCCGGGACACCAAAAAACTTATCGACGACGTTGTTAGTAGGTTTTTGTACTTTTTCAAAATTTTCTTTTAGTTTCAGAATATCATTGTATATATCGAGATAATTTGCCTTGATTTCGTTAGCATGTATCGTCCTCACCGCCTCCTTGTTAAAAAAGAATAACTCCAGAGGGTTTTGTATTCTTTCAAAGTCTGCTTTTAGTTTAAAAACATCATTGTAAATATCGAGATAATCTGCCCTGATTCTGGTAGGATCTATTACCCTCCTCGGCTCCCTGTCAGAAAAGAATGAAGCCAGAATGTTTCTGGTGTTAAGCTGTGCTTGGTCTTTGAGATACAGGTCAATGTGATAAAATTTTGTCGTGATATCTTGGGGGCCATACGTTCCAAAGAACTTATTAACAATTTCGCTGGTGAGCTTTTGTTCGTCAATAGCTTTTTTAACTTCAGCGAGGGTTGGGCCTGTCAGAGATGTGGTTTCAGACACAGGTGTCCTTCCTAAAAATTTATCAACGATGGTATTAAGTGTTGTTTGTTTCACCATAAACATATTAATATCTTTGAGAGTCATCGTAGATGTAGCCGGGGCACTAAAGAAACTATTAGCGACGTAGGCATTGTGAGTATGCTTGCCAATAAACTCGCTAATTTCAGCGACAGTCATGCCTGCCACAAGTGAGGTTCCAAAAAACTTACCAACGACGTCGTTAGTGGGTTTTTGTACCTTTTCAAGATTTTCTATTAGTTTAGAAATATCATTGTAAATATCGAGATAATTTGCCTTGATTTCATCTTCATTCATAATCCTTCCCGCCTCCTTGTTAAAAAAGAATAAAGATAGAAAGTTTTTAATTTCAGCGAGAGTCATGCCAACCACAAGCGGGGTTCCAAAGAATTCATGTACGACATTTTTGCGAAAACTATTATAACCTCGTATATGATCATCCAGCTCACGGCCGCGGGTGGCAATCATGCTGTCGTGGGCGTCAATCGCGTCGGTGATCGTAGACACAAGTTCGCCTGGTTTAAGTTGTCCATCGTTGGAATACAGCGCAATAGAGTTTTCAGCGGCGTCGCGCTGCCGTATCAAAATGTCATTCACGGATATATTACTGGTTTTCAATTTACCCTGGAGATCTTGAAATACAACTATTTCGTTCGGGTCAACACTTGCTAAATTTAACGTCTCAGCGATTTCATCTTCAATTATTTTTTTTTACATCCTCGATAGAACCCGCAGATGTTTTTCCGCGGTGGGTTTCGACATTGATATTTGGGGACGATCTATGTCAATCATTATTGTAAAGACTCTAGTATTTTCAATTTATTGATTCTCTAAAATTACCTTGTAATTTCCCACTCGTGTATTTATTTACAACCAGATGAGGTGGTTTCTGTGACGATGAAATCTCCGCGAGGACATTTAATACTTCACGGCCGCATATCGGTGGATCATTTAATTGTTGTGTTGGCAGCGTGGAATAAAAACTCGGAAACTCTTTGAGTTCCATCGAAGAATTTATATACCGCATAAACTCGTTCGGTGGGGCTAGACCATATGAATCAAAATAGACAATCCCACGCGGATCGATCGCGTATGCAACCCAATGAGTTCCCGATCCGTTACTGTTATCAAGATTGATGATACCGGTTTCAACGCGTTTAGGTTTTCTCGGTAATTGATCTCTCATAAAAACCCCTCTGAAGTTTTTTATCGCTAGTTTTTTAGCAGCATCAATTAAATCAAAATTGGACATAGGGAGAATTGGGCTTTCAACTAATAAACCGTTCCTGGTATTCTCAGACCCTTTCCGCTGTACCATGAATACGGGGTTCCTGGTAGTCTTAGACCCTTTCCCTTTTTTTATATCCTTTCCCAGTTGCCTTTTTCAACGCCATCCCTGCCGCGGTCCCAACGGCTTCCAACGCCGCCGCTTTCGCCACCGCTGGGGCAGCCGCTGCAATCAATGCTGGTATTGCAGCTAACAATGGAAATATACCACCTGATTTTATCATGTTGGCGACTGTGGCTTTTGAAAATACAATTTGAACCCCTCGCTTATTCTTTAGCGCATCATTTAAATGTTTTAGTTGACGATCCGTCAATGATATTTTATGTGTACCGCCGGACATCTGCGCTGGTTTCAACGTTATTGTGGTTCCACATTCTTTAGCGGATTTTGATCGCAATTTCTTGACTTGACCATCAGTCAGTTTGACACTAACAACACTATATGTCATTTTATTGTAAAACATTTATACTTTCAATTGATCTAATTGGAAACTCTTCAAGTTTCATTTACATATTTTCCACTGGTGCGTCAATGATTCTCATTCGTCCGCCAACACCTTCAAGTAGCATTGATTTGTTGCTGAGAATGACAGCAACCGCTCTATAATTAGCAATAGCGCCACGAAGGACATTGGCTCTGAAGTGTATATCAACGTCGGATTGCCTTGTTAAATCAAGATGTTCCAGCGAAAAGTAGTAGATCGGATACAAGTTCTTAAAATCATGTTGCGATATTTGCAAACCAGTATCAACATTTTGATCACGGCCCATATATGACAGCATACGATGGTACACGCGCGCAATATGGTTTTGACCGAAATTAAGTTGTATGTCTTCGGATGGTTCCTGCTGGCCATTTATTCTGAACGAAACCTCAGTAACTCCTAATTGATCAAATATCATATGACTGTGCAATTGTGATTCCACTCTTGTCATATCCTGCAACGTGATAAATATATGACGTGGAGCTGAAACGCCTTGTTGTGATGCCAAGTTCCATGTAAATGTACCATTGATATTTGATTGCTTAACATCTGTTGTTGTTGTTAGCCAACTTAGCAATGATTAGCCACCCACATCCATAAATGATAGTAGTCGCTGTTCTGTGGTAATTGATGGATCATTACTGGCATCCACAAGACAAATTTAGTTAAAATGACTTTACCAGCGTCAGCATCTGGATTTGCAGGATCCGCTGAAATTCTCCAGATTGCATCATTGTCACTACCCTTTCGCACGAGTACTACTGTATGCATTACTTGCATCCACAAGACCAATTTAGTTAAAATGACTTTACCAGCGTCAGCATCTGGATTTGCAGGATCCGCTGGAATTCTCCAGATTGCATCATTGTCACTACCCTTTCGCACGAGTACTACTGTATGCTTCGCTCCATAAATAACTTTTCGTACATTTCTACAGAATCCAAATATATGATGCAACGGAATCGCACATGAAAATATATACGTTGTCCTGCCAACATTGCTATTCGTGTTACAGCTCCTAGATTGTACTGGGTATCAGTATTTATAATCATATCCTCTATACCAGCAGGGGCTGGAGGACCAGCACGATCATTTGGTCGTCGTACAATAAATTGGGTGTGTCAGCAGTGTTTTTATTATCTTTTGCAAACATCATAGACGGACCTGCTGATCTTGTATAATCATCGGAGTATCTTGCTAACCCAATTATTGTTGTAGCCACATCAACATCACGTTCTATAGACTCAATCTCTTTTCCGTCAATGAGATATCTCGCGGATTCATATAGCGCCATGATACCATTATTGACTAAGCCGACTTGGTACCATCTGGATACGGTGCGGGTACAGCATTAGTATCAGTAAGTCGTACAAGTTCTCCTACTTCGATAAACGCTTCAGCGGGTAGAAAGTATTTGCTGGTATCATGGACTTGAAGTTCAATTCGCGATCGAATATCTGCTTGTATTGCATGATAGGAATAAAATTGATAATCGCGGACGGAATTGTCCTTGGGTACTGGGGCTTCCATATCAAACGCGGGATCAGCTGTTCGTTTAAACATTATATTAACATACTGGTATTTTCAATTGTGAAATTCTTTGTAATCATCGTCGTTTTTGTTTTCGTTTCAAACCACTTCCTGCTATCATGTTTGCAATATCATCTTGGTTACTGTTCGCCAGCGGCGAACATCTCAGTGAGATGTGTGTGAAATTTCGTAAGGAAAATATACTATACAAAACGTAAAAGAGTCGTGATATGTTTAAAAGTAGGAATAACATTCTCTCTCTCTCTCTCTCTCTCTCTCTCTCTTAGTAATTTTTATTGAAATCTAATGGCATCGGTTCCTGTTTTGAAGATACCTCACCAAAATTGTGAGCTGTAGTCACCATAATTACGTAAACTGTTCCGTCTGTCATGTAAATTTGTTTACAAAACTTACACCCTAAAATTACAGAACGATTTTTTCTTCTATCAGTAAATCATTGTATGAAACAAAATCTTGAGTTGACTTCAGCTTGTACAATTCAGGTATCTTAGCTTTATCTTATTTTTGCACACTGCAATGTGTCATGAAAACAATCCTAATTTTTTATTCTTCTTCCAAAAGGCAACAAACACAGGGCTTTTTCTAGAACGACGCGAGTGACATTGCACTGTATAACCCTGTATAAGCTAACCAGTGATTTCGAAATATCAGTAAGTGAATCTGAAAATGCATCGGTTGATATAGATCCAGGTTCCCCTCAAAACGGGGAAGACAACAGTATTAATCATTAACATTAGATAAATAAATTATATCCATTTGGAAATTAGCGGCCACCTGGAGATAGACTAAAAATGGAAGAACAAAACTTCCTTTTAAAGTCCATAAATATTAATGGTCTAAACCAAGACAAAGTTAATAAGTTACTAACAATAGGGGACTTTGACTTACTTTTTCTTCAAGAGACACATTACGGACTAACTGATGAACTTAAAGAACAACTTGAACGGAAACTGGACTGTATTATTTTAAAAAATGATCCTAATGGGAGAGATATAAGGGGAGGGGTAGCCGTTATGATTAAAAATAGAGTAGGGATTAAATGGGAAAGGATAGAGGAGGGTATTTTTTTTAAAGGGAGATTGATTCATTTAAAAATAGAGAAATGTCATTTTATTAATATATATATGCCAGTATGTAATATGAAAATTGCTTTTGCAACACGTTTAAAAGAATACTTAAATAACTATCTTGGGGAAAATTTGATTATGGGGGGGACTTTAACTGGATTGAAGACGGAATAGACAGAACGACAATGAAATTATGCAAAGGTGACTTAATGATTAGGGAAACAATGCGACTTATTATAGATTCATTAGATTTGGTTGACATATATCGACGGTTTAATTTACTAAGGGTGGGATATACTTTGATAAGAGGGGATACATCAAGTAGGTTAGATAAATTTTTAGGTACATGTTTTGGCACAAATAAGTATATTAATTCAGGGATTTTAGATTACCAAGTTTCGGACCACAAATTAATTTTTTTAGAAGTAGGGATTTTTAAAAGAACTAAATGGGGTAGGGGGTCATGGAAATTAAATACTCAATTATTAAATACAAAAGAATTTATAGATGAATTTACTAAGGAAATAGAAGATTTTAAAAATAGGGGGAACGTAAATATTATTGAAGAATGGGATAATTTAAAAGTCAAAATTAAAAAAATAGCTATTAAACATTCAAAATTCAGGATTCGGAAGTTTAAATTAGAAGTAGCTGCCTTGGAAAGTTTGATAAACACAACTACAATACAAGACATTAAAAACACTTTACTACAAAGATTACAGAATTTAAAGAGTTTTTAATAAAGGGAAGGGTATAAATGCTGGGATATTCACCAAATTATATGAAAATGCAGAGGGACTTTATAAACGGGAGGAATTAAGAAGGGGGGGGGAGGGAAAATTTTAGAGAATTTAAATACGGGAGTGGAAATACTAGACGACAAAACTCAAATATTAGAATATATACGGAATTACTATAAGGACCTATATACTTCACAGAGAATAGCGGACGAAGATATAGAAACATACTTACGAGAGACAGATTGTGAGAAAATTACCTCAGAACATAGAGACAAATGTGAGGAATTTATATCACAAGACGAAATAGCTGAGACAATAGGAAATTTAGGGAAAAATAAATCACCAGGGAGAGATGGACTTTCTGCAGAATTCTATCAAAAATTCTGTAAGGAATTGTCGCCAATTTTAGAATGGTTATATAACAATATCGCACTTAGGAATAGCAAAATGTCAAACACAATGAGGGAGGGTATGATAACAATAATATATAAGGGGAAAGGGAATAGGGAAGAACTAAAAAATTGGAGACCCATCTCACTCCTTAATGTAGATTATAAAATTATTAGTAAAATTTTAACGGAAAGGGTCAAAAAGTGTCTTGACCCAATTATTAATATAAATCAAACTAGTGGCTCGAAAGGGCGAAACATACAGAATAACCTTTTAAATATTAGGACTATTATTGATTATATAAATACAACTGGTACTACTAGTGCTATGGTACTAATTGATCAAGAGAAAGCCTTTGATAGAATTGAACATAACTATATAATTAAGACACTAGAGAAATTTGGATTTAGAGAAAATTTCCAAAATTGGACCAAAATCCTGTATAATGATATAAACTCGATTGTACAGGTTAACGGAGCTAAAACGGAAAAATTTGAAATTCAAAGATCGGTGAGGCAGGGATGCCCACTATCGATGTTGTTATATGTAATAGCAATAGAAATTCTTAGTACCAAAGTTAGGAATAACTCAAAGTTCCAAATATTCGAGATGAAGTAAAGATGTTACAACATGCTGATGATTGTACAAACTTTATACAAGATAAAAAATCCTATAATGAACTTATAAAGGAATTTGAAAGATTTGGGAAAGTTTCAGGTTCTAAGATAAATCCTGAAAAGACTGAAATTTTACTAATAGGAAACTGGAGGGGTAAGATACATGATCTACCTGCTCCTCTTATTAAAGATAATATAAAAGCTTTAGGAATACATTTTGGAAAGGACGAAATGGTAAATAACTTGAAAGAAATCAAAGAAAAAATTACAAAAAATGTGGCAACCTGGGCACCTTTGCCAATATGCTTATTGGAACGAGCACAAATAGCAAAGAACTATATGTATGTGCACTTTAATTATAAATTAAAAACAGTAGACATTAAAGATACTACACTAAAAACTATAGATAACGATATTATTAAATACTTATGGGGTAATAAAATACACTACACCAACAAAAATACTTTATATAAGGGAGAGATGAGAGGAGTTGTAGGTCTTCCTCATCCAATCCTTATTAAATACACCAACATTTTGAATCGATTTAAGGAAATTAAAGAAGAGCCTAAAATAGCTTGGCAAGGGCTTTATATATATTACTTTGGTTTCTCTATGAAGCAGAGAAACGATATATATAGGAACAATAGATTAACTAAAACTGTAGAAGTGCCAAGAAAATTAAGATATATAAAAGATTTACTTTTCAAATATAGGGATGTTAAGGAATTTTGGGACATTAATACAAAATGCACATACAAATGGCTAACACAAGAAACAATAAATAAGGAAAAAAATAGGATTGAACATAAATACATAAATATTCAGTGGGATAGGGCCTGGGGAAACTGGACAAATATCAAATCAATTAGGAAAAAAAGTACCCTGTTCAAATACATGCATGATGCATGGTTGACAGGAGAAATAGCAGTGAGACGGCAAATGATCGAAGTATCGCCCAAATGTCCACTGTGTAAAGGATTTTCATTTACAAAAAAACATGTTATACTTGAATGTTCTAAGACTGAAGCTGATAGAAATCAAATTATCACAAATATTAGAATTTATCAGACATATGAAGAGAAACAACTATTATATTTAGATGGTATCTTAACCAATGATATTTTAACAAAAATTAGAGATTTTATTATAAAGACTATGATAGCATGTGGACCGATAATACCTAGGAGGGATGTTAGATAGGGAGGGAACAGGGAACTCAGGTGAGAAAAGTACAAGCAATGAGAGCATGGGGCTATATCACATGGCGCTACGCGAAGTGGAAAGGCCCGTGAAAGAGTTTGGAACAAAGCTCACCGAGAGATATATACATTACAACATTTCACGGCTTAGATAGATTATAGAGTTATGATTCATGTTCTTTTCTTACGGGAAGCATGCTATCATATGAAATCACTGGTTAGAATATGTTTTACTCTGTGGAGATCGTGAATCTACACAGAAAGTCCGTTTTTGAGGAATATAAACATTTTTGGAATGAAATAAGGTTTATAATTATAAAATAAATAAAGATTACAAAATAGATCGAGATGGGTGAAGTGCAAATAATAATAAAAAAATTACATGAATC